>JAAKFY010000004.1:1158125-1160097 GCA_011823955.1 Dissostichus mawsoni | reverse complement strand
AACCCTCTAACCCTCTAACACTCTAACCCTCTAACCCTCTAACCCTCTAACCCTGTAACCCTCTAACCCTGTAACCCTCTACCCTCTAACCCTCTAACCCTCTAACCCTCTAACCCTGTAACCCTCTAACCCTCTAACACTCTAACCCTCTAACCCTCTAACCCTCTAACCCTGTAACCCTCTAACCCTGTAACCCTCTAACCCTCTAACCCTCTAAACCCTCTAACCCTGTAACCCTCTAACCCTCTAACCCTCTAACCCTCTAACCCTCTAACCCTCTAACCCTGTAGATAGTATAAGAACTGTGCAGAATACGACAGTGTAATGGTGGAGGCACACACACACATGGATAGATGTCTTGTTGAGGAAGCTGCGACCCAAGTTGTTCCTTCATTGCATAACTGCACCGTAGTTGTGTATCTGATACATAGATCAATAAACCTTAGAACATCTTGAAATCTTGAAAGGGATCTGAAAATAGCCATTATATACAGTCTTTAAATAACTATTAGAGAATAACGAGTAATGAATATACTTTATAGGGATCTGCAGATAAATGTTTAATATCTAATATCTCTCCTGATTGTTGGCACTTCACAATCACCTTCCCTGAATTTGACTCAGGTGTAACTAAAGCCTGATTTAAGGGTTGTTTATATTTCACATCATTAATCAGAATCTGCAAAGTAACTAAAATAAATGTAGTGGAGTAAAAATACCAGGTTAACCTCTGAATTGTAGTGGAGTAGAATGACAAAGTAACAATGAGCTGTCATGTGGGTATATATTAATGCTGCGCATTATGGACACGAGCGATTTTCACCCATTTATTAATTACATGTTTTACATTGATAACACCAATGTGTTTAATACTGGCAACTTCTCCTTGTGGGGAAAACGTTCCCAGTAGAGACGTCCCATAGAGCATGTTGCGAAACACAATAGCCAGCATGTGTAGTTCTGGGGGGGGGGGGGGGGGGGTTTGGATAGTCTGCCGTGGTTTCGTTCCATTTCAAAGAGCTGTTTGACGCTCGGCGTAACCTTGGCGCACTGCCACTCCAACATCCAATCACAGAGCTTGAAGATGAATCACAGGACTGTAGTCCCAAACGATAGCTGAGGATTATGGTAGTGTAGTGTCTTCGGCCATCCTAAACTCCGAAATGTTTTTCGGATTTCATATCGCATGAACACCATATCCCAACATGCATTGCGGCTAAAACATCCAATCACCGAGCTTAAACCATAGCTGAGGATCTTGGGTAATCAGTTCAGTGGTGTGTACCTGTTTCCGGTTATTTTATTTTGAAATTCAGTTCCTGACGGACGGCAAAAAAGCCAGAGATTATAGAACTAAACAAATAAACACAAAACAAGGATAATTGTGTGTTATTGTTGAGTAAATAACAGAGTGTTATTTAGAAAAGAATAACAAATTAGAAGGAAAAAAAGATAAAAATACAGATTTCAGTATCCTGAGGCTCTGAGCCATTTCTTTTCCTAACGGACGGCAAAAGAAGTCCGACATTATACGATTTAAAATAAAACAATAATCGTGGCTTGATATTGAGTAAGAACATGTTTTATGAACCACACAGCTTCCGGTCTACCAAGACCCGACCGGACAAAAAGACGTGGTGCAGAAACACACTACCAATAGAAACATTGCTTATAAAATCGTTCTGTGTGACACGAAAAAAAGGGGAACACGAATCAATAGATTACATGTCGTGACTATAACGACATGACATGTCGTGACTATAACACTATCTCAGTGATGTTCCCTGATCTCAGTGGTGATGTTTCCTGATCTCAGTGGTGATGTTTCCTGATCTCAGTGATGATGTTTCCTGATCTCAGTGATGATGTTCCCTGATCTCAGTGGTGATGTTTCCTGATCTCAGTGGTGATGTTTCCTGATCTCAGTGATGATGTTTCCTGATCTCAGTGATGATGTTCCCTGATCTGATGT
>JAAKFY010000004.1:1148125-1153125 GCA_011823955.1 Dissostichus mawsoni | reverse complement strand
TTCTCATGGCTCTATCTAGAGTCATTTCTAATGGCTCTATCTGCAGAGTCATTTCTCATGGCTCTATCTGCAGAGTCATTTCTCATGGCTCTATCTACAGACTCATTTCTCATGGCTCTATCTGCAGAGTCATTTCTCATGGCTCTATCTACAGAGTCATTTCTTATGGCTCTATCTGCAGAGTCATTTCTCATGGCTCTATCTTCAGAGTCATTTCTCATGGCTCTATCTGCAGAGTCATTTCTCATGGCTCTATCTGCAGAGTCATTTCTTATGGCTCTATCTACAGAGTCATTTCTCATGGCTCTATCTGCAGAGTCATTTCTCATGGCTCTATCTGCAGAGTCATTTCTCATGGCTCTATCTGCAGAGTCATTTCTCATGGCTCTATCTGCAGAGTCATTTCTCATGGCTCTATCTGCAGAGTCATTTCTCATGGCTCTATCTGCAGAGTCATTTCTCATGGCTCTATCTACAGAGTCATTTCTCATGGCTCTATCTGCAGAGTCATTTCTCATGGCTCTATCTGCAGAGTCATTTCTCATGGCTCTATCTGCAGAGTCATTTCTCATGGCTCTATCTGCAGAGTCATTTCTCATGGCTCTATCTGCAGAGTCATTTCTCATGGCTCTATCTGCAGAGTCATTTCTCATGGCTCTATCTACAGACTCATTTCTCATGGCTCTATCTGCAGAGTCATTTCTCATGGCTCTATCTACAGAGTCATTTCTTATGGCTCTATCTGCAGAGTCATTTCTCATGGCTCTATCTTCAGAGTCATTTCTCATGGCTCTATCTGCAGAGTCATTTCTCATGGCTCTATCTGCAGAGTCATTTCTCATGGCTCTATCTGCAGAGTCATTTCTCATGGCTCTATCTGCAGAGTCATTTCTCATGGCTCTATCTGCAGAGTCATTTCTCATGGCTCTATCTGCAGAGTCATTTCTCATGGCTCTATCTGCAGAGTCATTTCTCATGGCTCTATCTGCAGAGTCATTTCTCATGGCTCTATCTGCAGAGTCATTTCTCATGGCTCTATCTGCAGAGTCATTTCTCATGGCTCTATCTACAGAGTCATTTCTCATGGCTCTATCTGCAGAGTCATTTCTCATGGCTCTATCTGCAGAGTCATTTCTCATGGCTCTATCTGCAGAGTCATTTCTCATGGCTCTATCTACAGAGTCATTTCTCATGGCTCTATCTGCAGAGTCATTTCTCATGGCTCTATCTACAGAGTCATTTCTCATGGCTCTATCTACAGAGTCATTTCTCATGGCTCTATCTGCAGAGTCATTTCTCATGGCTCTATCTGCAGAGTCATTTCTCATGGCTCTATCTGCAGAGTCATTTCTCATGGCTCTATCTACAGAGTCATTTCTCATGGCTCTATCTACAGAGTCATTTCTCATGGCTCTATCTGCAGAGTCATTTCTCATGGCTCTATCTGCAGAGTCATTTCTCATGGCTCTATCTGCAGAGTCATTTCTCATGGCTCTATCTACAGAGTCATTTCTTATGGCTCTATCTGCAGAGTCATTTCTTATGGCTCTATCTGCAGAGTCATTTCTCATGGCTCTATCTGCAGAGTCATTTCTTATGGCTCTATCTGCAGAGTCATTCCTCATGGCTCTATCTGCAGAGTCATTTCTCATGGCTCTATCTGCAGAGTCATTCCTCATGGCTCTATCTGCAGAGTCATTTCTCATGGCTCTATCTGCAGAGTCATTCCTCATGGCTCTATCTGCAGAGTCATTCCTCATGGCTCTATCTGCAGAGTCATTTCTCATGGCTCTATCTGCAGAGTCATTTCTCATGGCTCTATCTGCAGAGTCATTTCTCATGGCTCTATCTGCAGAGTCATTTCTCATGGCTCTATCTACAGAGTCATTTCTTATGGCTCTATCGCAGAGTCATTTCTCATGGCTCTATCTGCAGAGTCATTTCTCATGGCTCTATCTACAGAGTCATTTCTCATGGCTCTATCTGCAGAGTCATTCCTCATGGCTCTATCTGCAGAGTCATTCCTCATGGCTCTATCTGCAGAGTCATTTCTCATGGCTCTATCTGCAGAGTCATTTCTCATGGCTCTATCTGCAGAGTCATTCCTCATGGCTCTATCTGCAGAGTCATTTCTCATGGCTCTATCTGCAGAGTCATTTCTCATGGCTCTATCTGCAGAGTCATTTCTCATGGCTCTATCTGCAGAGTCATTTCTTATGGCTCTATCTGCAGAGTCATTTCTTATGGCTCTATCTGCAGAGTCATTTCTCATGGCTCTATCTAGAAGGAAAGGTGACACTCCTTATGAAGCGGTGAGGTGCCGCTCCACATTGCTTTTCTTCCCGACTGCAACGCTGGTCCCGCAAATCAAGCAAGAATGTGATATTCATTGTGGGGTGGGGGGAGGAGGGGTGTTAGATAGATATAGAGCTGTAGTAAGTAAATAGAGTTCACTATGATTGAGGTTTCGTTTATGCATAGGGTTGATTCTTTTAATTACATTTCCTTTTTTGTTTTGTGTATTTTATACATTTTGGATTTGCTTGGCGAGCTATTTTTAGAACGTGCCCCGCGGGCGACTCACGTTGCCCCTACGGGCGACTCACGTTGCCCCTGCGGGCGACTCACGTTGCCCCTGCGGGCGACTCACGTTGCCCCTGCAGGCGACTAAGTGCCCGCAGGCACCGTGTTGGCTACCCCTGATCTATATAATCTATATCTAGATAATAATCTATATTCTCTACAGCAGGGGTTTTCAAAGTGTGGGAAGGTGAGCCTCCCCTCAGAGAACATAAGAACAGCCGCGCCCCCCTCCCAATTATTATTGCTATTATTATTATTATTATTGTTGTTGTTGCTATAATGCAGGGTATTATTGTTATTGTTGTTGTTGCTATATTGCAGGGGTATTATTGTTATTGTTGTTGTTGCTATAATGCAGGGGTATTGTTGTTATTGTTGTTGTTGCTATAATGCAGGGGTATTATTGTTATTGTTGTTGTTGCTATAATGCAGGGGTATTGTTGTTCTTGTTGTTGTTGCTATAATGCAGGGGTATTGTTGTTCTTGTTGTTGTTGCTATAATGCAGGGGTATTGTTATTGTTGTTGTTGCTATAATGTAGGGGTATTATTATTGTTGTTGTTGCTATAATGCAGGGGTATTGTTGTTCTTGTTGTTGTTGCTATAATGCAGGGGTATTATTGTTATTGTTGTTGTTGCTATAATGCAGGGGTATTGTTGTTATTGTTGTTGTTGCTATAATGCAGGGGTATTATTGTTATTGTTGTTGTTGCTATAATGCAGGGTATTGTTGTTCTTGTTGTTGTTGCTATAATGCAGGGGTATTGTTGTTCTTGTTGTTGTTGCTATAATGCAGGGGTATTGTTGTTTGTTGTTGTTGCTATAATGTAGGGGTATTATTATTGTTGTTGTTGCTATAATGCAGGGGTATTGTTGTTCTTGTTGTTGTTGCTATAATGCAGGGGTATTATTATTGTTGTTGTTGCTATAATGCAGGGGTATTATTATTGTTGTTGTTGCTATAATGCAGGGGTATTGTTGTTCTTGTTGTTGTTGCTATAATGCAGGGGTATTGTTGTTCTTGTTGTTGTTGCTATAATGCAGGGTATTGTTGTTCTTGTTGTTGCTATAATGCAGGGGTATTATTATCCAGTGGAAGGTCCTAACCTGCTGGCCTAGTTCAATCAAAGTGGTTACTTTCTGTTGGCTGGGCAGTGACGTTTGACACACCGTCTGATTTGACTTTCTCAGGACTTGAAACTGTTTTTTGGGGCAGACCCCCACAGAGAAAAAATAATATTTACACACGTAAGCTCATCATCTTAACAGTTTGTTATGCTCCTCCGTGAGCAGAGCATCAAGTTGCCTATAACAGCTGAATGCGGCGATTACCATGTTGTTCAGCAACACGCCTCACAAACGTATTACGATCAACAGCTTTAGTGCGTTTTGATTCAATGCTGAGTGCAGCCAACCTGACAGTCTCTTCTCTGTCATTGTAGACCGCACCTCATTCCTTCCGTCTGCTTGGGTCGTTAAGCGTCGTCCCATTCAATGAAATCGCCGCCAATCACATTTCCTCGCTCGCGCCAGGGCCGGGGAGGGGTTACATATGACGTTATATAACGCCATAGTTACAAGGCTCGCGTCTTGTGCTGCATTCACTTGCACTCGGACATTAGAGATTTTCTCTCATAAATGTCCGATGAGCCACGACTTTTCTTTCAAAACAAAGCTGCCAACTGGGGTGGCAGCTGGGGTAGCACGGCTATTTTTAGGGTGGCAGTTGCCACCCCAAAAGATCTGCCCCTGCTTGACCGGTACTTGCTTTTGATCTTAGTCAATGCGGAAATCCCGCACTCACACAGGTAGGCGGAGGTGAAGGGATGAGCACTTTTACAGCCTTTTTGGCGAGGTGGGGGAACTCGGTCCCCACACAGCCAAAAGTGTGCAAGTGACATTTTCTGCCAGACGCTGCCTCCTCTCTCACTTTAGGTAACTTCACTAAAAATCAATCCATGTTGCCGCTCGCATAAAGTTAGCTTTTTTTCTCACGCTGCGCCTCCCCTGAAGCTCTCTGGCGCCCCCCTTGAATCTCTCTGGCGCCCCCCTTAAGCTCTCTGGTTCCCCCCCCCTGAAGCTCTCTGGCGCCCCCCTTGAATCTCTCTGGCGCCCCCCCTTAAGCTCTCTGGTTCCCCCCCCTGAAGCTCTCTGGCGCCCCCCTTGAAGCTCTCTGGTTCCCCCCCGAAGCTCTCTGGTTCCCCCCCCTGAAGCTCTCTGGCGCCCCCCTTGAAGCTCTCTGGTTCCCCCCCCTGAAGCTCTCTGGCGCCCCCCTTGAAGCTCTCTGGTTCCCCCCCTGAAGCTCTCTGGTTCCCCCCCTGAAGCTCTCTGGTTCCCCCCCTGAAGCTCTCTGGCGCCCCCCTTGAAGCTCTCTGGTTCCCCCCCCTGAAGCTCTCTGGTTCCCCCCCCTGAAGCTCT
>JAAKFY010000004.1:1138125-1140625 GCA_011823955.1 Dissostichus mawsoni | reverse complement strand
GTCCTCCTCCTGTTTCCTGTCTCACCAGTCCTCTCTCCTGTTTCCTGTCTCACCAGTCCTCTCTCCTGTTTCCTGTCTCACCTGTCCTCTCTCCTGTTTCCTGTCTCACCTGTCCTCTCTCCTGTTTCCTGTCTCACCTGTCCTCTCTCCTGTTTCCTGTCTCACCTGTCCTCTCTCCTGCTTCTGTCTCACCAGTCTCTCTCCTGCTTCCTGTCTCACCACTCCTCTTCCTGTTTCCTGTCTCACCAGTCCTCTCTCCTGTTTCCTGTCTCACCTGTCCTCCTCTCCTGTTTCCTGTCTCACCTGTCCTCCCTCCTGTTTCCTGTCTCACCTGTCCTCTCTCCTGTTTCCTGTCTCACCTGTCCTCTCTCCTGTTTCCTGTCTCACCAGTCCTCTCTCCTGCTTCCTGTCTCACCTGTCCTCTCTCCTGTTTCCTGTCCCACCTGAACTCTCTCCTGCTTCCTGTCTCACCTGTCCTCTCTCCTGCTTCCTGTCTCACCAGTCCTCTCTCCTGCTTCCTGTCTCACCTGTCCTCTCTCCTGTTTCCTGTCTCACCAGTCTCTCTCCTGTATCCTGTCTCACCAGTCCTCTCTCCTGTTTCCTGTCTCACCAGTCTCCTCTCCTGTTTCCTGTCTCACCTGTCCCTCTCCTGTTTCCTGTCTCACCTGTCCTCTCTCCTGTTTCCTGTCTCACCTGTCCTCTCTCCTGCTTCCTGTCTCACCAGTCCTCTCTCCTGCTTCCGTCTCACCAGTCCTCTCTCCTGTTTCCTGTCTCACCAGTCCTCTCTCCTGTTTCCTGTCTCACCTGTCCTCTCTCCTGTTTCCTGTCTCACCTGTCCTCCCTCCTGTTTCCTGTCTCACCTGTCCTCTCTCCTGTTTCCTGTCTCACCTGTCCTCTCTCCTGTTTCCTGTCTCACCAGTCCTCTCTCCTGTTTCCTGTCTCACTGTCCTCTCTCCTGTTTCCTGTCCACCTGAACTCTCTCCTGCTTCCTGTCTCACCAGTCTCTCTCCTGTTTCCTGTCTCACCTGTCCTCTCTCCTTTCCTGTCTCACCAGTCCTCTCTCCTGCTTCCTGTCTCACCTGTCCTCTCTCTGTTTCCTGTCCACCTGAACTCTCTCCTGCTTCCTGTCTCACCAGTCCTCTCTCCTGCTTCCTGTCTCACCAGTCCTCTCTCCTGTTTCCTGTCTCACCAGTCCTCTCTCCTGCTTCCTGTCTCACCTGTCCTCTCTCCTGTTCCTGTCTCACCAGTCCTCTCTCCTGCTTCCTGTCTCACCAGTCCTCTCTCCTGTTTCCTGTCTCACCTGTCCTCTCTCCTGTTTCCTGTCTCACCAGTCCTCTCTCCTGTTTCCTGTCTCACCTGTCCTCTCTCTGTTTCCTGTCTCACCTGTCCTCCTCCTGTTTCCTGTCTCACCTGTCCTCTCTCCTGTTTCCTGTCTCACCTGTCTTCCTGTTTCCTGTCTCACCAGTCCTCTCTCCTGCTTCCTGTCTCACCTGTCCTCTCTCCTGTTTCCTGTCCACCTGAACTCTCTCCTGTTCCTGTCTCACCAGTCCCTCTATCCTGCTTCCTGTCTCACCTGTCCTCTCTCCTGTTTCCTGTCTCACCTGTCCTCTCTCCTGTTCCTGTCTCACCAGTCTCCTCTCTCTGTTTCCTGTCTCACCTGTCCTCTCTCCTGTTTCCTGTCTCACCAGTCCTCCTCCTGTTTCCTGTCTCACCTGTCCTCTCTCCTGTTTCCTGTCTCACCAGTCCTCTCTCCTGTTTCCTGTCTCACCTGTCCTCTCTCCTGTTTCCTGTCTCACCTGTCCTCTCTCCTGTTTCCTGTCTCACCTGTCCTCTCTCCTGTTTCCTGTCTCACCAGTCCTCTCTCCTGCTTCCTGTCTCACCAGTCCTCCTCCTGTTTCCTGTCTCACCTGTCCTCTCTCCTGTTTCCTGTCTCACCAGTCCTCTCTCCTGTTTCCTGTCTCACCTGTCCTATCTCCTGTTTCCTGTCTCACCTGAACTCTCTCCTGTTTCCTGTCTCACCTGAACTCTCTCCTGTTTCCTGTCTCACAGTCCTCCCTCCTGTTTCCTGTCTCACCTGTCCTCTCTCCTGTTTCCTGTCTCACCTGAACTCTCTCCTGTTTCCTGTCTCACCTGTCCTCTCCTGTTTCCTGTCTCACCTGTCCTCTCTCCTGTTTCCTGTCACCTGAACTCTCTCCTGTTTCCTGTCTCACCTGTCCTCTCTCCTGCTTCCTGTTCCTGTCTCACCTGTCCTCTCTCCTGTTTCCTGTCTCACCTGTCCTCTCTCCTGTTTCCGTCTCACCTGTCCTCTCTCCTGTTTCCTGTCTCACCTGTCCTCTCTCCTGTTTCCTGTCTCACCTGAACTCTCTCCTGTTTCCTGTCTCACCAGTCCTCCCTCCTGTTTCCTGTCTCACCTGTCCTCTCTCCTGTTTCCTGTCTCACCTGAACTCTCTCCTGTTTCTGTCTCACCTGTCCTCTATCCTGCTTTCCTGTCTCACCTGTC
>JAAKFY010000004.1:1088931-1137125 GCA_011823955.1 Dissostichus mawsoni | reverse complement strand
CTGTTATTACCCCATATACACTGTTATTATACCCATATACACTGTTATTATACCCATATTACACTGTTATTACCCCCATATTACACTGTTATTACCCCCATAATACACTGTTATTACCCCATATTACACTGTTATTACCCCCATATTACACTGTTATTACCCCCATAATACACTGTTATTACACCCATATTACACTGTTATTATACCCATATTACACTGTTATTACACCCATAATACACTGTTATACCACCATATTACACTGTTATTACCCCATAATACACTGTTATTACACCCATATACACCTGTTATTACCCCCATATTACACTGTTATTACCCCATAATACACTGTTATTACCCCCATAATACACTGTTATTACCCATAATACACTGTTATTACACCCATATTACACTGTTATTACCCCCATATTACACTGTTATTATACCCCATATTACACTGTTATTACACCCATAATACACTGTATTACCCATAATACACTGTTATTACCCATAATACACTGTTATTACACCCATAATACACTGTTATTACCCCCATATTACACTGTTATTACCCATAATACATGTTATTACACTGTATTACCCCCATATACACTGTTATTAACACCCCATATTACACTGTTATTATACCATTTTACACTGTTATTACCCCCATTTTACACATGACACAATCTGTGAAATGACCGTATCCCCAGTGCACAGAAACCATTTAATGGTTAAATAAAATGTTGTTTAAGTTGGTGTGTTCAACTAAAAGTAGAGCCGTGACAATGAAAGAGTGATAATCTGTGATCGTGGTTCACATGAAATATTAAAACATGTTAAAGTCAAACCTCAGGATTTACATGGAGTGTCGGGAAGACAAGTAAATCACACTGTTAAAGATAAACATGCTTTATTGATAGAATCTGAAACAAACAGACAGGAAGACAGAGTACCAACAGAGAGCATTT
Source organism: Dissostichus mawsoni (assembly GCA_011823955.1). NCBI lineage: Eukaryota > Metazoa > Chordata > Actinopteri > Perciformes > Nototheniidae > Dissostichus > Dissostichus mawsoni. The sequence continues at coordinate 1,136,157 of JAAKFY010000004.1, read as the reverse complement.
CTCAGTTAGTGTGATAGTGAAACACTCAGGGGGTTCACTGAGGGATCCTGATGCTGCAGGAAAACCAGAGGGAAATACACCTCATGGAGACATGATTATCATCTTCAGAGAGTTGGTGGAACTGTTATATTTATCTTAATACAATGTTTGAAAATACATGAGGAAAACAGCTGCAGAGCGTTATTTAGGTGTTTTGGGCTGTAATCTAATTAACACACATCTGTAGTGAAGCGTCACTCCTCTGTGAATCCCCCCTATCGTGTTGCACAGATCAGATCCCAGGTCAGGCAGTCAGACAGAAACAAGCAGAAAATACAGTCACGTTTATAAAAACATGGGTTTCCAGCTGCCACACTGCTGCAGGATACATGTGAGAAATGCTAACAATATGCTAACTAAATGCTAACGACAGATCACACAGGCATCTGCAGCTGAGAGTGCTCGTCCTGGCCCTCCTTCTCCTCCAGGTGAGGCTCCGCATCATCAGCATCCAGCTGCAGGTCAGAAGTCAGAGGTCAGACAGGAGATCATATTAAATCATCAGCTAACAGTTACCAGCTAACAGTCACCAGCTAACAGTTTATAGCTAACAGTTATAGCTAACAGTTACCAGCTAACAGTCACCAGCTAACAGTCACCAGCTAACAGCTAACAGTTACCAGCTAACAGTCACCAGCTAACAGTTATAGCTAACAGTCACCAGCTAACAGTCACCAGCTAACAGTTACCAGCTAACAGTCACCGCTAACAGTTATAGCTAACAGTTACCAGCTAACAGTTACCAGCTAACAGTCACCAGCTAACAGTCACCAGCTAACAGTTATAGCTAACAGTTACCAGCTAACAGTTTCCAGCTAACAGTCACCAGCTAACTGTCACCAGCAGCTAACAGCTATTACCAGCTAACAGTCACCAGCTAACAGTTATAGCTAACAGTTACCAGCTAACAGTCACCAGCTAACAGTCACCAGCTAACAGTCACCAGCTAACAGCTAACGTCACCAGCTAACAGTCACCAGCTAACAGTTATAGCTAACAGTTACCAGCTAACAGTCACCAGCTAACAGCTAACCAGCTAACAGTCACCAGCTAACGTTACCAGCTAACAGTCACCAGCTAACAGCTAACAGTTACCAGCTAACAGTCACCAGCTAACAGTTATAGCTAACAGTTACCAGCTATCAGTTACCAGCTAACAGTCACCAGCTAACAGTCACCAGCTAACAGCTAACAGTCACCAGCTAACAGTTATAGCTAACAGTCCCAGCTAACAGCTAACAGTCACCAGCTAACAGTTTATAGCTAACAGTCAACAGCTAACAGTCACCAGCTAACATCACCAGTTAACAGTCCCCAGCTAACAGTTATAGCTAACAGTTACCAGCTAACAGTCACCAGCTAACAGTTATAGCTAACAGTTACCAGCTAACAGTCACCAGCTAACAGTCACCAGCTAACAGTCACAGTCACCAGCTAACAGTCACCAGCTAACAGTTATAGCTAACAGTCACCAGCTAACAGTCACCAGCTAACAGTCACCAGCTAACAGTCACAGTCACCAGCTAACAGTTATAGCTAACAGTCACCAGCTAACAGGTAACAGTTATAGCTAACAGTTAGCTAACAGTTACCAGCTAACAGTCACCAGCTAACAGTTATAGCTAACAGTTACCAGCTAACAGTCACCAGCTAACAGTCACCAGCTAACAGTCACAGTCACCAGCTAACAGCTAACATCACAGTCACCAGCTAACAGTTATAGCTAACACTTATAGCTAACAGTCACCAGCTAACAGTCACCAGCTAACAGTCACAGTCACCAGCTAACAGTCACCAGCTAACAGTCACCAGCTAACAGTTATAGCTAACAGTTACCAGCTAACAGTCACCAGCTAACAGTTTAGCTAACAGTTACCAGCTAACAGTCACCAGCTAACAGTTATAGCTAACAGTCACCAGCTAACAGTCACCAGCTAACAGTCACCAGCTAAAAGTTATAGCTAACAGTTACCAGCTAACAGTTTTTATCTAACAGTTATAGCTAACAGTCACCAGCTAACAGTCACCAGCTAACAGTCACCAGCTAAGTTATAGCTAACAGTTACCAGCTAACAGTTATTATCTAACAGTTATAGCTAACAGTTACCAGCTAACAGTCACCAGCTAACAGTCACCAGCTAACAGTTATAGCTAACAGTTACCAGCTAACAGTTATAGCTAACAGTCACCAGCTAACAGTTACCAGCTAACAGTCACCAGCTAACAGCTAACAGTCACCAGCTAACAGTTATAGCTAACAGTTACCAGCTAACAGTTACCAGCTAACAGTTATAGCTAACAGTCACCAGCTAACAGTCACCAGCTAACAGTTACCAGCTAACAGTTATCATCTAACCAACCCAGTCTCACGGCATTTCGTGTTATAGTCACGACATGTAATCTATTGATTCGTGTTCCCCTTTTTTTCGTGTCACACAGAACGATTTATAAGCAATGTATTTCTATTGGTAGTGTGTTTCTGCACCACGTCTTTTTGTCCGGTCGGGTCTTGGTAGACCGGAAGCTGTGTGGTTCATAAAAACATGTTCTTACTCAATATCAAGCCACGATTATTGTTTTTATTTAAATCGTATAATGTCGGACTTCTTTTGCCGTCCGTTAGGAAAAGAAATGGCTCAGAGCCTCAGGATACTGAAATCTGTATTATTTATCTTTTTTTCCTTCTAATTTGTTATTCTTTTCTAAATAACACTCTGTTATTTACTCAACAATAACACACAATTATCCTTGTTTTGTTTTATTTGTTTAATTCTATAATCTCAGGCTTTTTTGCCGTCCGTCAGGAACTGAATTTCAAAATAAAATAACCGGAAACAGATACACACCCACTGAACTGATTACCCAAGATCCTCAGCTATGGTTTAAGCTCGGTGATTGGATGGGTTAGCCGCAATGCACGTTGGGATATGGTGTTCATGCGAAATGAAATCCAAAAAACATAAAAAATATAAAAAAACCAATACTTTATTCTGAGTGTTCTTGTTTTTCTCTTTGGAAGTCATCACATTCCAATAGCTTACCATTAATGACGGATATACCTTTCTGTCTGTGATGTTTTACAAATCAGATATTAATGTGTAGAAGTAAAACATGAGAAATATTATAGCAATATCCTGTAAAATGATGTGAAACATGAATAAAACTACACATCTTCAGATGTTATACATACATTAGTGTCCTACACTAATAATACTAAGTTATTATGGCTGTGTGTACCTTGTGTGCACCGCCTAGTGGTTAAAGCACGTTTTGAATTATTGTTTTAATATGTTATATTTGATGAAAAACATATTAAGAGTACATACTTTCATAGGGGGAAAGTAGAAGGTCAATGATAGAAATATAGAATAGAAAAAATCAAGAAGATCTGTAAGTGATCTCTACAATAAAACAGTTTAGTGCCGGATGTACAAAGATATTAATATGAGGATGTGCAAAACAGACAAACTAATGAACCTTTATTTAAACATTAAAGAATACTTTAGGTTAGGGTTTTCTTTTGAATAAGAACAAAGCTTTGGGGGTATCTACAGATCAATATTAGCCTGACAAAGTACTTAACGTCTAATATATTGCTTTCCTGCCTGTGTTGAAGCACTTATTTGAACTGATATTATACACATTAATTATACTCTTATGTATGTAGATAGTATAAGAAATGTGCAGAATAGGACAGTTTAATGGTGCAGGTACACACATATTGATAGATGTCTTGTAATGCACTGTTGAGGAGAGCTGTGACCCAAGTTTTTCATTCATAGCATAACTACACCGTAGTTGTGTATATGATATGAGGCGTGTGCGCAGTGGGTTGTCCGTAGGTGTTGGGATCAGGGAGCACAGGTTCAAACCCCACTGCAGTCAGCATGTCGTTGTGTCCCTGAGACACTTCACCCCAAAGTGCTCCTGTGGGGATTGTCCTCAGTATTGAGTATGTAAGTCGCTGTGGATAAAAGCGTCTAACAAGTAACATGTAATGTAATATTTCAATAAACCTTAAAAAATCTTGAAATCTTGAAAGGGATGTGAAAATAGCCATTATATACAGTCTTTAAATAACTATTAGAGAATAACGAGTAATGAATATACTTTATAGGGATCTGCAGATAAATGTTTAATATCTAATATCTCTCCTGATTGTTGGCACTTCACAATCACCTTCCCTGAATTTGACTCAGGTGTAACTAAAGTCTGCTTTAAGGGTTGTTTATATTTCACATCATTAATCAGAATCTGCAAAGTAACTAAATAAATGTAGTGGAGTAAAAATACCAGGTTAACCTCTGAATTGTAGTGGAGTAGAATGACAAAGTAACAATGAGCTGTCATGTGGGTATATATTAATGCTGCGCATTATGGACACGAGCGATTTTCACCCATTTATTAATTACATGTTTTACATTTGATAACACCAATGTGTTTAATACTGGCAACTTCTCCTTGTGGGGAAAACGTTCCCAGTAGAGACGTCCCATAGAGCATGTTGCGAAACACAATAGCCAGCATGTGTAGTTCTGGGGGGGGTTTGGATAGTCTGCCGTGGTTTCGTTCCATTTCAAAGAGCTGTTTGACGCTCGGCGTAACCTTGGCGCACTGCCACTCCAACATCCAATCACAGAGCTTGAAGATGAATCAAGGGTTTGTCAAGCAACGGGACTGTAGTCCCAAAGCTGAGGATTATGGGTAGTGTAGTGTCTTCGGCCATCCTAAACTCCGAAATGTTTTTCGGATTTCATATCGCATGAACACCATATCCCAACATGCATTGCGGCTAAAACATCCAATCACCCATCTTAAACCATAGCTGAGGATCTTGGGTAATCAGTTCAGTGGGTGTGTATCGCAATGATGCTCGAAATGTCCCATATAGGCCTACGTCTGTTTCCGGTTACTTTATTTTGAAATTCAGTTCCTGACGGACGGCAATAAAGCCCAAGGTAATGCGAGCACGAAACACACTACCAATAGAAATGCATTGCTTTTAAAATCGTTCTGTGTGACACGAAAAAAAGGGGAAAATCGTGTTGGTGAACACGAATCAATAGATTACATGTTGTGACTATAACACGAAATGCCGTGAGACAGGGTTGGCAAGATGATAACTGTTAGATGGTAACTGTTAGCTGGTAACTGTTACCAGGTGAGAGAGGGTTGTGTTAGCATTGTTAGCGTGCAGTTGATAGCTAACAGTTACCAGCTAACAGCTAGTAGTACCAGGTGAGAGAGTGTTGTGTTAGCATTGTTAGCGTGCAGTTGATAGCTAACAGTTACCAGCTAACAGCTAGTAGTACCAGGTGAGAGAGTGTTGTGTTAGCATTGTTAGCGTGCAGATACAGGTGTACTCACGCTCTGCAGCTCTCTGCGGGTGAATGCGCGGCAGCAGCAGCATCCTCACTGGGATGTCAGCAGCAACATGAAGGGGAAGGCCAGCGCCGCAGAGGTCGCCATGACGACCCACAGGAGAGACAGACAGATGAGCTCCACCACGGTGAACAAGTGCATCCTCAACGTGCGCACCTGAGGGGGAACAATCAGTATCAGATGGGCCTTTCATGGAGAAACATTTGCACAACTGACATGGACTTAAACACCGAAACTGAACATCCATACACATGAATCTGTTTGCAAATTATTTATCTAATATATCATATTCCATGTACTTGTGTAGATAGACTCTTCTTGCACTCTTTTATCTGTTGTATCTGCTCTATGTCCTGTTTATATATTCATGTTGCTCTGTTGGAGGAAGACTTCAGTTTTTCACTGCCATATCTCCACTGTAGCTGCCGAGCTCATGGTGATAGAGACTTGAAACTTGGTGGTTCCTTTGAGTCCAAGAAAAGATCCCTGTCCAGTTCATACGAACCAGTATGAAATCAAGTCGAAATTCAAATCAATCAATTTTAAAGTAAAGTCCAAATCAAGACCACACAAACCAGAACAGCAACCCAGCAGCCCCTGTGTGTAACAGTCCTTTATGCTGTGTAATTGACCGCATGTCATGGAGTGTAATAAGGTATCCGCAGACCTTTCTATGAGACAACTTTATTTACCTAACAGGTCTTCAGCCATGGTACATACTTCTAGATGCGGGCTTACATACACATACTAGTACTCAGTATCACTCCGCGCCACTTCAGTAACATCCTGATAGTATATGTGCGCGGCACTATACACTACACTGATGGTGTTCATGCCCGGTGGGGGCAGGACTCACCTTGCGGACGTAGTTCTGGTCGGGGTGGTACTTCGGGGGCATGAACAGCAGGATGAGCCGCTCAGTGAGCTGGATCCCGTTCAGAGACATCACGCCCATGTAGAGGAAGATCCCGAACAGAACCGCCAGAGGGATCTGACGCAGAACCTCCCCGATCACGATGGACAGACCTGAGGGGGTTAAAAGTAAAGAGGCAAAATATTAGAGATCGAAATGACACAAATTACTATTCACAAAAGTACCATAAAGTACAGTAGCTGTATTTTTATATGAATATGTAGAAGTAGAAGTAGTGTGATAGCAGCCAGGTACGGTAGATGAATGAAGTATATATAGCTCAGGTATGACAGACTGTGTAACGGTAGATGAATGAAAGTATATATAGCTCAGGTATGACAGACTGTGTAACAGTAGATGAATGAAAGTATATATTGCTCAGGTATGACAGACTGTGTTACAGTAGATGAATGAAAGTATATATAGCTCAGGTATGACAGACTGTGTAACTAGATGAATGAAAGTATATATTGCTCAGGTATGACAGACTGTGTAACAGTAGATGAATGAGTATATATTGCTCAGGTATGACAGACTGTGTAACAGTAGATGAATGAAAGTATATATAGCTCAGGTATGACAGACTGTGTAACGTAGATGAATGAAAGTATATATAGCTCAGGTATGACAGACTGTGTAACGGTAGATGAATGAAAGTATATATTGCTCAGGTATGACAGCTGTGTTACAGTAGATGAATGAAAGTATATATAGCTCAGGTATGACAGACTGTGTTACGGTAGATGAATGAAGTATATATAGCTCAGGTATGACAGACTGTGTTACAGTAGATGAATGAAAGTATATATTGCTCAGTATGACAGACTGTGTTACGTAGATGAATGAAAGTATATATAGCTCAGGTATGACAGACTGTGTTACGGTAGATGAATGAAAGTATATATAGCTCAGGTATGACAGACTGTGTTACGGTAGATGAATGAAAGTATATATTCTCAGGTATGACAGACTGTGTTACAGTAGATGAATGAAAGTATATATTGCTCAGGTATGACAGACTGTGTAACGGTAGATGAATGAAAGTATATATAGCTCAGGTATGACAGACTGTGTAACATATGAATGAAAGTATATATAGCTCAGGTATGACAGACTGTGTAACAGTAGATGAATGAAAGTATATATAGCTCAGGTATGACAGACTGTGTAACGGTAGATGAATGAAAGTATATATAGCTCAGGTATGACAGACTGTGTAACGGTATGAATGAAAGTATATATAGCTCAGGTATGACAGACTGTGTAACGGTAGATGAATGAAAGTATATATAGCTCAGGTATGACAGACTGTGTAACGGTAGATGAATGAAAGTATATATAGCTCAGGTATGACAGACTGTGTTACGGTAGATGAATGAAAGTATATATAGCTCAGGTATGACAGACTGTGTAACGGTAGATGAATGAAAGTATATATAGCTCAGGTATGACAGACTGTGTAACAGTAGTGAATGAAGTATATATTGCTCAGGTATGACAGACTGTGTAACGGTAGATGATGAGTATATATTGCTCAGGTATGACAGACTGTGTTACAGTAGATGAATGAAAGTATATATAGCTCAGGTATGACAGACTGTGTAACAGTAGATGAATGAAAGTATATATAGCTCAGGTATGACAGACTGTGTAACGGTAGATGAATGAAAGTATATATTGCTCAGGTATGACAGACTGTGTTACAGTAGATGAATGAAAGTATATATAGCTCAGGTATGACAGACTGTGTTACGGTAGATGAATGAAAGTATATATAGCTCAGGTATGACAGACTGTGTTACAGTAGATGAATGAAAGTATATATTGCTCAGGTATGACAGACTGTGTTACAGTAGATGAATGAAAGTATATATAGCTCAGGTATGACAGACTGTGTTACAGTAGATGAATGAAAGTATATATAGCTCAGGTATGACAGACTGTGTAACAGTAGATGAATGAAAGTATATATAGCTCAGGTATGACAGACTGTGTAACAGTAGATGAATGAAAGTATATATAGCTCAGTATGACAGACTGTGTTACAGTAGATGAATGAAGTATATATAGCTCAGGTATGACAGACTGTGTTACAGTAGATGAATGAAAGTATATATAGCTCAGGTATGACAGACTGTGTACAGTAGATGAATGAAAGTATATATTGCTCAGGTATGACAGACTGTGTACAGTAGATGAATGAAAGTATATATAGCTCAGTATGACAGACTGTGTAACAGTAGATGATGAAAGTATATATAGCTCAGGTATGACAGACTGTGTAACGGTAGATGAATGAAAGTATATATAGCTCAGTATGACAGACGTGTAACGGTAGATGAATGAAGTATATATGCTCAGGTATGACAGACTGTGTAACGGTAGATGAATGAAAGTAATATTAGCTCAGGTATGACAGACTGTGTTACGGTAGATGAATGAAAGTATATATTGCTCAGTATGACAGACTGTGTAACAGTAGATGAATGAAAGTATATATTGCTCAGGTATGACAGACTGTGTAACAGTAGATGAATGAAAGTATATATTTGCTCAGGTATGACAGACTGTGTACAGTAGATGAATGAAAGTATATATAGCTCAGGTATGACAGACTGTGTTACAGTATGAATGAAAGTATATATTGCTCAGGTATGACAGACTGTGTAACAGTAGATGAATGAAAGTATATATTGCTCAGGTATGACAGACTGTGTAACAGTAGATGAATGAAGTATATATAGCTCAGGTATGACAGACTGTGTTACGTAGATGAATGAAAGTATATATTGCTCAGTATGACAGACTGTGTAACAGATGAATGAAAGTATATATTGCTCAGGTATGACAGACTGTGTAACAGTAGATGATGAAAGTAGATATTGCTCAGTATGACAGACTGTGTTACGGTAGATGAATGAAAGTATATATTGCTCAGGTATGACAGACTGTGTACAGTAGATGAATGAAAGTATATATAGCTCAGGTATGACAGACTGTGTTACGGTAGATGAATGAGTATATATAGCTCAGGTATGACAGACTGTGTAACAGTAGATGAATTATAATATAGCTCAGGTATGACAGACTGTGTAACAGTAGATGAATGAGTATATATAGCTCAGGTATGACAGACTGTGTAACGGTAATGAATGAAAGTATATATAGCTCAGGTATGACAGACTGTGTAACGTAGATGAATGAAAGTATATATAGCTCAGGTATGACAGACTGTGTAACAGTAGATGAATGAAAGTATATATAGCTCAGGTATGACAGACTGTGTAACAGTAGATGAATGAAAGTATATATAGCTCAGGTATGACAGACTGTGTTACAGTAATGAATGAAAGTATATATAGCTCAGGTATGACAGACTGTGTTACAGTAGATGAATGAAAGTATATATTGCTCAGGTATGACAGACTGTGTTACGGTAGATGAATGAAAGTATATATAGCTCAGGTTAAGACTGTGTAACAGTAGATGAATGAAAGTATATATTGCTCAGGTATGACAGACTGTGTAACAGTAATGAATGTATATATAGCTCAGGTATGACAGACTGTGTAACGGTAGATGAATGAAAGTATATATAGCTCAGGTATGACAGACTGTGTTACGGTAGATGAATGAAAGTATATATAGCTCAGGTATGACAGACTGTGTTTACAGTAGATGAATGAAGTATATATTGCTCAGGTATGACAGACTGTGTTACAGTAGATGAATGAAGTATATATTGCTCAGGTATGACAGACTGTGTTACAGTAGATGAATGAAGTATATATTGCTCAGGTATGACAGACTGTGTTACAGTAGATGAATGAAGTATATATTGCTCAGGTATGACAGACTGTGTAACGGTAGATGAATGAAAGTATATATTGCTCAGGTATGACAGACTGTGTTACGTAGATGAATGAAGTATATATAGCTCAGGTATGACAGACTGTGTAACAGTAGATGAATGAAAGTATATATAGCTCAGGTATGACAGACTGTGTAACAGTAGATGAATGAAGTATATATTGCTCAGTATGACAGACTGTGTTACGTAGATGAATGAATATATATTGCTCAGGTATGACAGACTGTGTTACGGTAGATGAATGAAAGTATATATTGCTCAGGTATGACAGACTGTGTTACGGTAGATGAAATGAAATATATTGCTCAGGTATGACAGACTGTGTTACAGTAGATGAATGAAGTATATATTGCTCAGGTATGACAGACTGTGTTACGGTAGATGAATGAAAGTATATATTGCTCAGGTATGACAGACTGTGTTTACGGTAGATGAATGAAAGTATATATAGCTCAGGTATGACAGACTGTGTTACAGTAGATGAATGAAGTATATATTGCTCAGGTATGACAGACTGTGTTACAAGATGAATGAAGTATATATTGCTCAGGTATGACAGACTGTGTTACAGTAGATGAATGAAGTATATATTGCTCAGGTATGACAGACTGTGTTACAGTAGATGAATGAAGTATATATTGCTCAGGTATGACAGACTGTGTAACAGTAGATGAATGAAGTATATATTGCTCAGGTATGACAGACTGTGTAACAGTAGATGAATGAAAGTATATATTGCTCAGGTATGACAGACTGTGTAACAGTAGATGAATGAAAGTATAATATTGCTCAGGTATGACAGACTGTGTAACGTAGATGAATGAAAGTATATATAGCTCAGGTATGACAGACTGTGTAACGGTAGATGAATGAAGTATATATAGCTCAGTATGACAGACTGTGTAACGGTAGATGAATGAAAGTATATATAGCTCAGGTATGACAGACTGTGTAACAGTAGATGAATGAAAGTATATATAGCTCAGGTATGACAGACTGTGTAACAGTAGATGAATGAAAGTATATATAGCTCAGGTATGACAGACTGTGTAACGTAGATGAATGAAAGTATATATAGCTCAGGTATGACAGACTGTGTAACGGTAGATGAATGAAGTATATTTGCTCAGGTATGACAGACTGTGTAACGGTAGATGAATGAAAGTATATATTGCTCAGGTATGACAGACTGTGTAACGGTAGATGAATGAAGTATATATGCTCAGGTATGACAGACTGTGTAACGGTAGATGAATGATATATATTGCTCAGGTATGACAGACTGTGTAACGGTAGATGAATGAGTATATATAGCTCAGGTATGACAACTGTGTTACGGTAGATGAATGAAGTATATATAGCTCAGGTATGACAGACTGTGTAACGGTAGATGAATGAAAGTATATATTGCTCAGGTATGACAGACTGTGTAACAGTAGATGAATGAGTATATATAGCTCAGGTATGACAGACTGTGTAACGGTAGATGAATGAGTATATATAGCTCAGGTATGACAGACTGTGTTACGGTAGATGAATGAAGTATATATAGCTCAGGTATGACAGACTGTGTAACGGTAGATGAATGAAAGTATATATAGCTCAGGTATGACAGACTGTGTAACGGTAGATGAATGAAAGTATATATAGCTCAGGTATGACAGACTGTGTAACGGTAGATGAATGAAAGTATATATTGCTCAGGTATGACAGACTGTGTAACAGTAGATGAATGAAAGTATATATTGCTCAGGTATGACAGACTGTGTAACAGTAGATGAATGAAAGTATATATTGCTCAGGTATGACAGACTGTGTAACAGTAGATGAATGAGTATATATAGCTCAGGTATGACAGACTGTGTAACGGTAGATGAATGAAAGTATATATAGCTCAGGTATGACAGACTGTGTAACAGTAGATGAATGAAAGTATATATTGCTCAGGTATGACAGACTGTGTTACGGTAGATGAATGAAAGTATATATAGCTCAGGTATGACAGACTGTGTTACGGTAGATGAATGAAAGTATATATTGCTCAGGTATGACAGACTGTGTTACGGTAGATGAATGAAAGTATATATTGCTCAGGTATGACAGACTGTGTAACAGTAGATGAATGAAAGTATATATAGCTCAGGTATGACAGACTGTGTTACGGTAGATGAATGAAAGTATATATTGCTCAGGTATGACAGACTGTGTAACAGTAGATGAATGAAAGTATATATAGCTCAGGTATGACAGACTGTGTAACAGTAGATGAATGAAAGTATATATTGCTCAGGTATGACAGACTGTGTAACGGTAGATGAATGAAAGTATATATAGCTCAGGTATGACAGACTGTGTAACAGTAGATGAATGAAAGTATATATTGCTCAGGTATGACAGACTGTGTAACGGTAGATGAATGAAAGTATATATAGCTCAGGTATGACAGACTGTGTAACGGTAGATGAATGAAAGTATATATTGCTCAGGTATGACAGACTGTGTTACGGTAGATGAATGAAAGTATATATAGCTCAGGTATGACAGACTGTGTAACAGTAGATGAATGAGTATATATAGCTCAGGTATGACAGACTGTGTAAGTAGATGAATGAGTATATATAGCTCAGGTATGACAGACTGTGTAACGTAGATGAATGAAAGTATATATTGCTCAGGTATGACAGACTGTGTTACAGTAGATGAATGAGTATATATTGCTCAGGTATGACAGACTGTGTTACAGTAGATGAATGAAAGTATATATTGCTCAGGTATGACAGACTGTGTTACAGTAGATGAATGAAAGTATATATAGCTCAGGTATGACAGACTGTGTAACAGTAGATGAATGAAAGTATATATAGCTCAGGTATGACAGACTGTGTAAGTAGATGAATGAAAGTATATATAGCTCAGGTATGACAGACTGTGTAACAGTAGATGAATGAAAGTATATATTGCTCAGGTATGACAGACTGTGTAACAGTAGATGAATGAAAGTATATATAGCTCAGGTATGACAGACTGTGTAACGGTAGATGAATGAAAGTATATATAGCTCAGGTATGACAGACTGTGTAACAGTAGATGAATGAAAGTATATATAGCTCAGGTATGACAGACTGTGTTACAGTAGATGAATGAGTATATATTGCTCAGGTATGACAGACTGTGTAACGGTAGATGAATGAAAGTATATATAGCTCAGGTATGACAGACTGTGTACGGTAGATGAATGAGTATATATTGCTCAGGTATGACAGACTGTGTAACAGTAGATGAATGAAAGTATATATAGCTCAGGTATGACAGACTGTGTAACAGTAGATGAATGAGTATATATAGCTCAGGTATGACAGACTGTGTAACAGTAGATGAATGAAAGTATATATAGCTCAGGTATGACAGACTGTGTAACGGTAGATGAATGAAAGTATATATTGCTCAGGTATGACAGACTGTGTAACAGTAGATGAATGAAAGTATATATAGCTCAGGTATGACAGACTGTGTAACAGTAGATGAATGAAAGTATATATTGCTCAGGTATGACAGACTGTGTACACGGTAGATGAATGAAAGTATATATAGCTCAGGTATGACAGACTGTGTTACGGTAGATGAATGATATATATAGCTCAGGTATGACAGACTGTGTAACAGTAGATGAATGAAAGTATATATAGCTCAGGTATGACAGACTGTGTAACAGTAGATGAATGAAAGTATATATAGCTCAGGTATGACAGACTGTGTTACAGTAGATGAATGAAAGTATATATAGCTCAGGTATGACAGACTGTGTTACGGTAGATGAATGAAAGTATATATAGCTCAGGTATGACAGACTGTGTAACAGTAGATGAATGAAAGTATATATAGCTCAGGTATGACAGACTGTGTTACGGTAGATGAATGAAAGTATATATAGCTCAGGTATGACAGACTGTGTAACGTAGATGAATGAAAGTATATATTGCTCAGGTATGACAGACTGTGTAACGGTAGATGAATGAAAGTATATATAGCTCAGGTATGACAGACTGTGTACGGTAGATGAATGAGTATATATAGCTCAGGTATGACAGACTGTGTAACAGTAGATGAATGAAAGTATATATAGCTCAGGTATGACAGACTGTGTTACAGTAGATGAATGAAAGTATATATAGCTCAGGTATGACAGACTGTGTTACAGTAGATGAATGAAAGTATATATAGCTCAGGTATGACAGACTGTGTTACGGTAGATGAATGAAAGTATATATAGCTCAGGTATGACAGACTGTGTAACAGTAGATGAATGAAAGTATATATAGCTCAGGTATGACAGACTGTGTTACGGTAGATGAATGAAAGTATATATAGCTCAGGTATGACAGACTGTGTACAGTAGATGAATGAAAGTATATATAGCTCAGGTATGACAGACTGTGTAACAGTAGATGAATGAAAGTATATATAGCTCAGGTATGACAGACTGTGTAACAGTAGATGAATGAAAGTATATATTGCTCAGGTATGACAGACTGTGTAACAGTAGATGAATGAAAGTATATATAGCTCAGGTATGACAGACTGTGTAACAGTAGATGAATGAGTATATATAGCTCAGGTATGACAGACTGTGTAACAGTAGATGAATGAAAGTATATATAGCTCAGGTATGACAGACTGTGTAACAGTAGATGAATGAGTATATATAGCTCAGTATGACAGACTGTGTAACGGTAGATGAATTGTCTAACTATGTGATAGCAGCCAGTAAAAATCATTTATAAAGCCGTATATATATATATATATTGCACTTTAGTGATATGCACAACAGATGTGTTAAAGTCTTTGTTGTTGTTTGTGTGGGGCTCTACCGGGATGGTTGTAAGATAAGATAATAAGATAAGATAAGACCTGCTCTCTTCCTGTGAGCAATAGGGTCATTTCCTCCTCTCTGTTAGAGCCAGTATTTAGTCTTTATAAGAAAGGCCACCTAATCGAGACGTCTGTAGTCAACAGACTATTCGCACGGCGCCTCCTCTAAAGTGACAGAGAGGCGACCTGTCAGAAAGACACCGTCCAGGAACAGTTTTTAACCGTTCAACTAACCTTTAAGTTATCAAGTTATACAAGCCTTATCAAAGGGAGAAAGAATACCTAAGTTGTTTGTCATTTGATTTGAGTTTTGCCTCTTTGTTCTGAACATTGGAAAGGCCTCTTTTCTTTGTTGCATGTGTGAAAGTCTGTTATTTTATTTTGAGCAAACACATCGCATAACATCATCCAAACCATCGGAGGCCGAGCAACTCGTCCACTGTGAGTAAGATGAAGGAAAACAAGTGAAACATGTCGGTTTAAGGCGTCTAGCGGCTTGATAGAAAAACAAGGGAGGAAGCCACGACAGCCTCTATCCACCTCAGGGGGTCCAAACGTTTTCACCGAGAGCCACATACAGCAAAATATACCAATATATATATTGTTAGCAGCTCATTCCTTAAACAGAAGCCTCAGATTGATTCTCATAAGAGGAATAGGAAGGGTAGATTTAAAGCGTGTTATGAAAGTCATTGGGCTTTTTTCTTATCAACTTAGATTTGATAGAAAATGTTTTCAACTTTAATTGACTGAATAGGTTTAACACATGAATACTGTGTAATATCTGTTTCCATCTATATTTAAGAAGTACAATACAAGACAAGCACGAGTTTCATTTATGGGCCGTACTCCATTATACTCTCTGAATCTGCTGAGGGCCGATTCAAAATGGCCCCCAGGCCGTAGTTTGGACACCCCTGATATAACCCCTCATCTGGTCCCCAGGTTGTAGTCCTCCACGTACCCACTAGCACGGCCACCAGGAAGCCCGTCAGCCTCTGCTCCTTCACTTCCTGTATGCGCGGCTTGTCTCCGGGCGCCACGGCCTTGCTCATCACGGTGAGGGCGTTGGTGTGTGTGACGGAGCGCACGGTGGCTGCAGACAGCCAGGGCAGACCGAACAGAGCCGAGACCCCCCCCACCACCACGATGATCAGCAGGTCCAGGTGGAAACCAGTGCCCTTCACCAGCATCCGCTCCTTCTTACTGACAATCAGCCTGACACACACACAGGAAACACAATGTGAACACTCTTTGGTGGTTCTGGGTCAGACATTAAAAAACAACAAAGACAACAATGAGGCCGTGTCCACAGAGCGTCTTTTTCTGGAAGGAAATCGATTTTAGAATTTGAATGAACTGGTTCCTCTCACAGCACCAGTCCACACTCTGAACCCTGTCAGAACCAGAACTTCAATCGGCGATCCTTCGGTTCCCAAGTCTCGTCCATTTGGACTGACTGACTATCCTAACAACGCATCACTGTTGTTGTATATTAGCTGTTTGTGCTACTGTATACTAAGTACTAAGGTCTGGTACTCGAGTAAAAGTAGAAGTACTCAGGTCTGGTACTCGAGTAAAAGTAGAAGTACTCAGATCTTGTACTTGTTGTACCTGTTCTCAAAGCTGGTAAAGGTGCAGCTAGTTTGAATGGCTTTGTATACTGCAGGGTAGCTTGAGGATTTACTCCAGGTGGAACTAAAGGTATTAAATACATGTAGTGGAGTAAAAGTACACCATGTACCTCTGAACTGTAGAGGAGTAGAAGTACACAGTAGCATAACATTGAAATACAAGTCCCTCAAAAGTGTACTTAAGTACAGTCCTTCAGTAAATGTACTTAGTTACTTCCCACTACTGAGTATTGTCAATGGCCCTTTTCTGAAAAGTTGAGATACGTTCAACTGAAATACGCCTGAAGCACACAAACGTCAGTGCGTTCAGGAAAAAACGCTGTTGCAGCTCTTTATCACGTGGGCCGCCGCTCTCTTCTCGTTCGACACAATTGAAAAGACGCCGGCGGTCAGAAAAAGACGCTCTGAGGACGAACACTAGATGCTTTACGCTGTGATCTGGGACTCCATGAAGATGAGGATGAAGACGAGGATGGCGGGCAGGATGCTGGCGGCCATCATCCAAACAGGAAACTGCCCGTCCGAGCCCATCGGGAGATCAGCCAACCACGCTTCTCCGGACTGGACACGGAGAATCCACTGGGCACGTTCAGTTTCTGCCGGCCAATAGGAAGAGGGGAAGGTAAAGGACGCACTCAGGTGTTAAAGGTCCCCTATGATACTGTTTCTCATCAATATATCACAGGTCTCAGATATATCCAGAGCCTGTCTCTGATTGGCTGAAACACCAAACAGATCATTGCTGCATTACCCATAATCCCCTCTGTTTCAGCCCTGTTTCCAAAGTGCTGATTCTCTGTCTGTTACTTTAGATGAAAATAAGGAGCCCCTCCCCACGCCCCTCTGAGAGACATTTGGTTACAAAGAACTCAATGGTGCTCTAGGAGGAGATTCAGGTGATAAGGTGGGGGGGGGGGGGGGTTACCTTGGTTGCTGATTGGCTAATGGTTACACAAGACAACACATTGTTAGGACATCATCAAGTGGCCAAAATCTGATCAGCTCATTTTCAGACAGGTTTTTATGGAAATGGATCAGGAAAAAAGAAGAGAATCTTTGTTCCTGAAACTTTCAGAGTCTCTTTACACAGAGGGGACACATGTTGATGTAGAAGAGACATGAAGAAGAGGGGACACATGTTGATGTAGAAGAGACATGAAGAAGAGGGGACACATGTTGATGTAAAGAGACATGAAGAAGAGGGGACACATGTTGATGTAGAAGAGACATGAAGAAGAGGGGACACATGTTGATGTAGAAGAGACATGAAGAAGAGGGGACACATGTTGATGTAGAAGAGACATGAAGAAGAGGGGACACATGTTGATGTAGAAGAGACATGAAGAAGAGGGGACACATGTTGATGTAGAAGAGACATGGAGAAGAGGGACACATGTTGATGTAGAAGAGACATGAAGAAGAGGGGACACATGTTGATGTAGAAGAGACATGAAGAAGAGGGGACACATGTTGATGTAGAAGAGACATGAAGAAGAGGGACACATGTTGATGTAGAAGAGACATGGAGAAGAGGGGACACATGTTGATGAAGAAGAGACATGAGGAAGAGGGGACACATGGTGATGTAGAAGAGACATGAAGAAGAGGGGACACATGTTGATGTAGAAGAGACATGAAGAAGAGGGGACACATGTTGATGTAGAAGAGACATGAAGAGAGGGACACATGTTGATGTAGAAGAGACATGGAGAAGAGGGGACACATGTTGATGTAGAAGAGACATGAAGAAGAGGGGACACATGTTGATGTAGAAGAGACATGAAGAAGAGGGGACACATGTTGATGTAGAAGAGACATGAAGAAGAGGGGACACATGTTGATGTAGAAGAGACATGAAGAAGAGGGGACACATGTTGATGTAGAAGAGACATGGAGAAGAGGGGACACATGTTGATGTAGAAGAGACATGAAGAAGAGGGGACACATGTTGATGTAGAAGAGACATGAAGAAGAGGGGACACATGTTGATGTAGAAGAGACATGAAGAAGAGGGGACACATGTTGATGTAGAAGAGACATGGAGAAGAGGGACACATGTTGATGAAAAGAGACATGAGGAAGAGGGGACACATGGTGATGTAGAAGAGACATGAAGAAGAGGGGACACATGTTGATGTAGAAGAGACATGAAGAAGAGGGGACACATGTTGATGTAGAAGAGACATGAAGAAGAGGGGACACATGTTGATGTAGAAGAGACATGGAGAAGAGGGACACATGTTGATGTAGAAGAGACATGAAGAAGAGGGGACACATGTTGATGTAGAAGAGACATGAAGAAGAGGGGACACATGTTGATGTAGAAGAGACATGAAGAAGAGGGGACACATGTTGATGTAGAAGAGACATGAAGAAGAGGGACACATGTTGATGTAGAAGAGACATGAGAAGAGGGGACACATGTTGATGAGAAGAGACATGAGAAGAGGGGACACATGGTGATGTAGAAGAGACATGAAGAAGAGGGGACACATGTTGATGTAGAAGAGACATGAAGAAGAGGGGACACATGTTGATGTAGAAGAGACATGGAGAAGAGGGGACACATGTTGATGAAGAAGAGACATGAGGAAGAGGGGACACATGGTGATGTAGAAGAGACATGGAGAAGAGGGGACCATGTTGATGTAGAAGAGACATGGAGAAGAGGAGACACATGTTGATGAAGAAGAGACATGAGGAAGAGGGGACACATGGTGATGTAGAAGAGACATGAAGAAGAGGGGACACATGTGATGTAGAAGAGATATGAAGAAGAGGGGACACATGTTGATGTAGAAGAGACATGAAGAAGGGGACACATGTTGATGTAGAAGAGACATGAAGAAGAGGGGACACATGTTTGATGTAGAAGAGACATGAAGAGAGGGACACATGTTGATGTAGAAGAGACATGAAGAAGTGGATTTTGCATGATAGGGGACCTTCAAAGTGTGTCTCACCTGAGTGTAGGTGTCCTCCACGCTGTAGTCCACCACACCATGATGAGGATCGCGATGGGGACCCCGAAGTCTCCGATGATCCTACGGAGCTGAAACACGTAGAAAAACAACCCGTTGCACATTTCTGCTCCACGAGACTCTTTAGAATCGGCACAGCTCTCCACTTACGGATATTAATCAAGTATTTTTCACAGATTTTGAAGTGACTGTTATTTTGTATATATTGATTGTTGCTTTTATTTAGGTCTTAATGTGTGCATATGAATACATGTGTTGTTGATGGTGTATATATAGGATATACATGATTTATACATATTTTTATATATATTTGTATTTTGTATTCGGATTGTGGGAAACGGTATTTCGATCTCTCCGTACACACAAACTGAAAGATTGACAACAACAAATAATCTGAGGGGAATTTCTTGTTGTTTGTTTTTAACTAGTGATGTTTTGTAAATCCCTCTGAGCTGCTGTGCTGATGAGTGCTGTATAAATAAAGCTTTGTCATCATTACTGACCGTCCCGGGGAAGAAGGAGCTGTTCTTGAACTTGCGCAGGTAGAAGGCGATGAAGTACGTTCCCACCATGAGAACGAAGGACAGCAGAGCGGTGTTCGGCTCTCCAACAACTTTCCCAGGATCCCCGGCGGCCGAGGTGAAGTTGCACAGGGACGGAGACACCGTCATGTTTCCATGGTAACAGTTTTTGAGAGGATGCTCCTGGAAGATCTAGAAAAAAACAAGAAGAAGAAAAACTCAACGTGACGGAGCAACGACGTGTTTCAGAAATACCGTCAAACACAAAGACACATCACATGTTGGACGCTTTTACACAAAGGTTACAGACAAACCCACAGGAGCAGTTTGGGGTGAAGTCAGGGACACAACGCCTGTGCTCGAATAGTCAGTTAATCTCAGGACCCTTCCTAACGGAGTGAAATGACCCGGAAGTCCCTCAGTGGCAGCCATGATAAGAGCTGATTCTCTAGATGATAGGAAAGAAGGTTTCAAACTTCCTTTATTACCTCCTTTAGGAAACACTGGACCTTCCTTTAGGAAAGGAAAGGAGAACATGCTGTCCCACAATGCCTTGCTGCTGCAACATTTACCGTAACACAACATTCGGCCGTTCATGGAAACAACCGATCGTGACCTAGAAATGATATCATGAAAGTTTACGGTGCTTATTAAGCATTTTACAACTTATGCCGTAACTTACCAAAGTGCTTTGTTTTGAACGTTCAACACTATAATAATCAAAAGGGGAGACAAGCATAAGTTTCACTTTACTATTTCAACTCCAGCTTTGGTCATGAAGAGTTTATGTTTCTCTGTTACACTCCGGAAAGTGTGAGTGCAGTCGATTCTCAAAGCAGTCCTTTTGAATTCTCCTATCCACTATTCCTAACCCCGTGACGTTTCACACAGAGGAGAGGAATAGTGGATAGGAAAGACGATAGGAGCTGATTTTTGGACAATTCGGCCGCAACCAATGACATGCTGACTGCAGCGGGGATTGAACCAGTGCTCCCCTGATCCGAAGATCATTGCACCATTCCACTGAGCCACAGCCTCCCTTTTCCACCTCTGCACCAAAGACTCAAAGCTTCCTCCCCTCATGTCCTTTGAAGCCCGACTGAACCCAGAACACATGATCAAACTGATATTTGTAGGAAAATAAAAGAAGCTTGAAATGACCGTCTTGTGACTTCTCTTTTTAACAAAGAAACATTTTGATTTTCATCTATTTCCCATCGAGGTGTTGTAACTCAACATCTTCAGTGTGCTGTGTTTCTGCGTGTTTTGAATCCACTTTGGAAAGTCATGTTAGCCGACTCTCCAAGTGGTACAGACTTAAAGGAGCTCACATGAATTTTAACATTTGGAAATAACTACTTTTGACCAGTACAGATGCCATATTAAGTTTGGTTAACGACAGTAATAAATGATTCAGATAAGCTCCATCATGTACACTGCAAAAACAGCCCTTCCAAAAACAAGCAAAAGTATTCTTGAATCAAGTCAGATGTTCCTGTATCAAGCAAAGAAATCTGCCCATGGGGTGAGCCAAATTTGCTTGGCTAGAATTTTGAAAATTAGAATTAAAATCTAGCTACTGAAAGAAAATGGGCCTTGAAACTAGAACAAAATGCTTATTACAAGCGATGATTCTTGAATTATTTAAGAAAGAATAATCTGTTCCATGCCGGGAATTTATGCAAACCAATGCTAACTTGTTACTGGTTAATTCTAGCTCAATATAAGATAGCATTTTTTAATAGAAAAATTAAGATATATTTTCTCAAAGTTAGAAAACATTTCTTAAGCAGAACATTCTTAACAAGATTATTTGACTTTTTAAACAAAAATAAGAATTGTTTCCCAGAAACAATTTTTTTTTACTTTCTTAAAATTCATTTTTTGCAGTGTAGTCTTCCTCGGTCCTGGTCACATAAACGATCCAACAACACAAACTCTTAAAAAGCCTGACTTGACTTGAAGTGACTGTTATTTTGTATATATTGATTGTTGTGCTTTTATTTAGGTCTTAATGTGAGCATTCAGTCAGAAAGTCCGATTTTTGAGATTTTGAGAAAAAGTCAGATTTTTGAGAAAAGTCAGATTTTTAGAAAAAGTCAGATTTTTGAGAAAAAGTCCGAATTTTGAGATATTTAGAAAATACCAACACATTATTTTCTTTTTTTTGACTACTTCCATTCTTGAGAGGATCACAAATACATGGATCCTGAGATTGAAGCTCAAGCCGGGGACCAGTGAGATTTTTCTAACACTTTGCATTTTTATTCCTCGGGATTGTGGGAAACGGTATTTGGATCCCTCTGTCTGTACACACAAACTGAAAGATTGATAATACATTTGACTTTGACCTTTGAAGTTGACTCACCTTGATGAGTTTGGCGAAGGTCTCGTAGATGAAGATGAGGGAGATGAGGAAGGAGAAGATCTCCTGAGTGAAGCGGGAGACGAAGCGCACCAGGATGCTCCCCTCGAAGGCCACGGTGAGCAGGACGAGGAGAACCAGCCAGAACCCGATCCACACCCGGCTCGTCAGGTACTCAATTTCGTTGTCTTTACAGAACTGCACACAAACACACCGCAGGGCTCAGGAGCAGCTAGCAGCTTGGATAACGTGTGATAATACCCTCCATCAGTTTGAACCCCAACAAACTATAACCCAGTTTTGTGAGCAACTCATAGTTTGTGTGTAAAGGAAATTGTCTATGGTATTGAACCCACTCAGTTACATAACGTTAGATCTCGATGGTTTGGTTAGATTGGTTCAAGCAAGGAAATCTGGGATTAAGTGCAGACGTAGAATAACAGCGGAAATAAAGGGGGATTCATTGATTTGTGGCTAACACTACATTGAATATGTGTAATCTTTGGGCTTTGGAGATGCATCAAGTCGAGTTGGGATCCTTACTTTTTATCTGTCAGAGATGCCTCCTCGATTTATGACATTTTCAGAATTCTTACTTTTTTTATCAGAATTCTAAATTGTGTCTCAATTTTGAGGAAAATAAAATTAAATATTTTTCTCAGAATTTGAAAAGAAATAGGTTTTGTTTTCAAATCTCTGGCTATGTTAGTACCATCTAATGTAGTCTCTGTTACTGAAGAGACATGTTGATATTAACTTTGTCAAGATAGGATATATAGGATATACAGATTTATACATATTTTTTATATATATGTGTATTTTTGTGTTCTGGATGTGGGAAACGGTATTTGGGTCTCTCTGTCTGTACACACAAACTGAAAGATTGACAATAAAGTTGACTTTGACTTTGAGATAGTGTTTCTGATGCAGGTGTGCAGGTGTGCAGTGTGCAGGTGTGCAGTGTGCAGGTGTGCAGTGTGCAGGTGTGCAGTGTGCAGGTGTGCAGTTTGCAGGTGTGCAGTGTGTCAGGTGTGCAGTGTGCAGGTGTGCAGTGTGGAGTGTGTGCAGTGTGCAGGTGTGCAGTTTGCAGGTGTGCAGTGTGCAGGTGTGAGTGTACAGGTGTGCAGTTTGCAGTGTGCAGTGTGCAGGTGTGCAGTGTGTCAGGTGTGCAGTGTGCAGGTGTGCATTTGCAGTGTGCAGTGTGTCAGGTGTGCAGTGTGCAGGTGTGCAGTGTGCAGGTGTGCAGTTTGCAGGTGTGCAGTGTGTCAGGTGTGCAGTGTGCAGGTGTGCAGTGTGCAGGTGTGCAGTGTGCAGGTGTGCAGTGTGCAGGTGTGGAGTGTACAGGTGTGCAGTTTGCAGTGTGCAGTGTGCCAGGTGTGCAGTGCAGGTGTGCAGTTTGCAGGTGTGCAGTGTGCCAGGTGTGCAGTGTGCCAGGTGTGGAGTGTACAGGTGTGCAGTTTGCAGGTGTGCAGTGTGCCAGGTGTGCAGTGTGCCAGGTGTGCAGTGTGCAGGTGTGCAGTTTGCAGGTGTGCAGTGTGTCAGGTGTGCAGTGTGCAGGTGTGCAGTGTGGAGGTGTGCAGTGTGCAGGTGTGCAGTTTGCAGGTGTGCAGTGTGCAGGTGTGGAGTGTACAGGTGTGCAGTTTGCAGGTGTGCAGTGTGTCAGGTGTGCAGTGTGCAGGTGTGCAGTTTGCAGGTGTGCAGTGTTCAGGTGTGCAGTGTGCAGGTGTGCAGTGTGCAGGTGTGCAGTTTGCAGGTGTGCAGTGTGTCAGGTGTGCAGTGTGCAGGTGTGCAGTGTGCAGGTGTGCAGTGTGCAGGTGTGCAGTGTGCAGGTGTGGAGTGTACAGGTGGCAGTTTGCAGGTGTGCAGTGTGCCAGGTGTGCAGTGTGCCAGGTGTGCAGTGTGCAGGTGTGCAGTTTGCAGGTGTGCAGTGTGCCAGGTGTGCATGTGCAGGTGTGGAGTGTACAGGTGTGCAGTTTGCAGGTGTGCAGTGTGCCAGGTGTGCAGTGTGCCAGGTGTGCAGTGTGCAGTGTGCAGTTTGCAGGTGTGCAGTGTGCAGGTGTGCAGTGTGCAGGTGTGCAGTTTGCAGGTGTGCAGTGTGTCAGGTGTGCAGTGTGCAGGTGTCAGTGTGGAGGTGTGCAGTGTGCAGGTGTGCAGTTTGCAGGTGTGCAGTGTGTCAGGTGTCAGTGTGCAGGTGTGCAGTGTGCAGGTGTGCAGTGTGCAGGTGTGCAGTGTGCAGGTGTGGAGTGTACAGGTGTGCAGTTTGCAGGTGTGCAGTGTGCAGGTGTGCAGTGTGCAGGTGTGCAGTGTGCAGGTGTGGAGTGTACAGGTGTGCAGTGTGCAGGTGTGCAGTGTGCAGGTGTGGAGTGTGCAGGTGTAGAGTGTACAGGTGTGCATGTGCAGGTGTGCAGTGTGCAGGTGTGCAGTGTGCAGGTGTGGAGTGTACAGGGTGCAGTTTGCAGGTGTGCAGTGTGCAGGTGTGCAGTGTGCAGGTGTGCAGTGTGCGGTGTGGAGTGTACAGGTGTGCAGTGTGCAGGTGTGCAGTGTGCAGGTGTAGAGTGTACAGGTGTGCAGTTTGCAGGTGTGCAGTGTGCAGGTGTGCACTTTGCAGGTGTGCACTTTGCAGGTGTGCAGTGTAGCAGGTGTGCAGTGTGGCAGGTGTGCAGTGTACAGGTGTGCAGTGTGCCAGGTGTGCAGTGTGCCAGGTGTGCAGGTGTGCAGTGTGCAGGTGTGCAGTGTGCAGGTGTGCAGTTTGCAGGTGTGCAGTGTGCCAGGTGTGCAGTGTGCAGGTGTCAGTGTGCAGGTGTGCAGTGTGCAGTTGGCAGGTGTGTCAGGTGTGCAGTGTACAGGTGTGCAGTTTGCAGGTGTGCAGTGTGCCAGGTGTGCAGTGTACAGGTGTGCAGTGTGCCAGGTGTGCAGTGTGCAGGTGTGCAGTGTGCAGGTGTGCAGTGCAGTTGGCAGGTGTGTCGGTGTGCAGTGTGCAAGTGTGCAGGTGTTCAGTGTACAGGTGTGCAGTGTGCCAGGTGTGCAGTGTGCAGGTGTGCACTTTGCAGGTGTGCCAGGTGTGCAGTGTACAGGTGTGCAGTTTGCAGGTGTGCAGTGTGTGGCAGGTGTGGCAGTGTGGCAGGTGCAGTTTGCAGGTGTGCAGTGTGCCAGGTGTGCAGTGTGCCAGGTGTGCAGTGTGCAGGTGTGCAGTGTGCAGTTTGCAGGTGTGCAGTGTGCAGGTGTGCAGTGTGCCAGGTGTGCAGTGTGCCAGGTGTGCAGTGTGCAGGTGTGCAGTGTACAGGTGTGCAGTTTTGCAGTGTGCAGTGTGCAGGTGTGCAGGTGTGCAGGTGTGCAGTGTGCAGGTGTGCAGTGTGCCAGGGTGCAGTGTACAGTGTGCAGGCGTGCAGGTGTGCAGTGTGTCAGGTGTGCAGTGTGCAGGTGTGCAGTGTGCAGGTGTGCAGTGTGTCAGGTGTGCAGTGTGTCAGGTGTGCAGTGTGCAGGTATGCAGTGTGTCAGGTGTGCAGTGTGCAGGTATGCAGTGTGTCAAGTGTGCAGTGTGTCAGGTGTGCAGTGTGCAGGTATGCAGTGTGTCAGGTGTGCAGTGTGTCAGGTGTGCAGTGTGCAGGTATGCAGTGTGTCAGTTTGTGCAGTTTGCAGGTGTGTCAGGTGTGCAGGTGTGCAGGTGTGCAGTGTGCAGGTGTGTCAGGTGATCTCACGGTGAGAAAGCCTCCTCGAACACCAGCAGCGGTCCAGAGAAGCCGATCACGAGCAGCGGCTGCGCTCCCAGGACGCTGAACACGATGCCCTGCAGCGCCGTGGCCACGATCAGCTCCGACACTCCGATCAGACCCTCCGTCTTCTCACCTGAGAGCAATCAGAGTGGAGAACATCGCTGTGAAACCTGCTCCATGCAAA
Organism: Dissostichus mawsoni; assembly: GCA_011823955.1. Taxonomy (NCBI): domain Eukaryota; kingdom Metazoa; phylum Chordata; class Actinopteri; order Perciformes; family Nototheniidae; genus Dissostichus; species Dissostichus mawsoni. The sequence continues at coordinate 1,109,685 of JAAKFY010000004.1, read as the reverse complement.
CATTCATCTAGAACATCACTGTGAAACCTGCTCCATGCAAACATTCATCTAGAGAACATCGCTGTGAAACCTGCTCCATGCAAACATCATCTAGAACATCACTGTGAAACCTGCTCCATGCAAACATTCATCTAGAATACATCACTGTGAAACTGCTCCATGCAAACATTCATCTAAAAACATCGCTGTGAAACCTGCTCCATGCAAACATTCATCTAAAGAACATCACTGTGAAACCTGCTCCATGCAAACATTCATCTAAAGAACATCGCTGTGAAACCTGCTCCATGCAAACATTCATCTAAAGAACATCACTGTGAAACCTGCTCCATGCAAACATTCATCTAAAGAACATCGCTGTGAAACCTGCTCCATGCAAACATTCATCTAAAGAACATCGCTGTGAAACCTGCTCCATGCAAACATTCATCTAAAGAACATCACTGTGAAACCTGCTCCATGCAAACATTCATCTAAAGAACATCGCTGTGAAACCTGCTCCATGCAAACATTCATCTAAAGAACATCACTGTGAAACCTGCTCCATGCGAACATTCATCTAGAACATCACTGTGAACCTGCTCCATGCAAACATTCATCTAAAGAACATCACTGTGAAACCTGCTCCATGCGAACATTCATCTAGAACATCACTGTGAAACCTGCTCCATGCAAACATTCATCTAGAACATCACTGTGAAACCTGCTCCATGCAAACATTCATCTAGAACATCACTGTGAAACCTGCTCCATGCAAACATTCATCTAAAGAACATCGCTGTGAAACCTGCTCCATGCAAACATTCATCTAGAGAACATCACTGTGAAACCTGCTCCATGCAAACATTCATCTAGAACATCGCTGTGAAACCTGCTCCATGCAAACATTCATCTAGAGAACATCACTGTGAAACCTGCTCCATGCGAACATTCATCTAGAACATCACTGTGAAACCTGCTCCATGCAAACATTCATCTAGAACATCGCTGTGAAACCTGCTCCATGCAAACATTCATCTAGAGAACATCACTGTGAAACCTGCTCCATGCAAACATTCATCTAGAACATCACTGTGAAACCTGCTCCATGCAAACATTCATCTAGAACATCGCTGTGAAACCTGCTCCATGCAAACATTCATCTAGAACATCACTGTGAAACCTGCTCCATGCAAACATTCATCTAGAACATCACTGTGAAACCTGCTCCATGCGAACATCATCTAGAACATCACTGTGAAACCTGCTCCATGCAAACATTCATCTAGAACATCACTGTGAAACCTGCTCCATGCAAACATTCATCTAGAACATCACTGTGAAACCTGCTCCATGCAAACATTCATCTAAAGAACATCGCTGTGAAACCTGCTCCATGCAAACATTCATCTAGAGAACATCACTGTGAAACCTGCTCCATGCAAACATTCATCTAGAACATCGCTGTGAAACCTGCTCCATGCAAACATTCATCTAGAGAACATCACTGTGAAACCTGCTCCATGCAAACATTCATCTAGAACATCCTTGTGAAACCTGCTCCATGCAACATTCATCTAGAACATCACTGTGAAACCTGCTCCATGCAAACATTCATCTAGAGAACATCCTGTGAAACCTGCTCCATGCAAACATTCATCTAGAACATCACTGTGAAACCTGCTCCATGCAAACATTCATCTAGAACATCACTGTGAAACCTGCTCCATGCAAACATTCATCTAGAACATCACTGTGAAACCTGCTCCATGCAAACATTCATCTAAAGAACATCACTGTGAAACCTGCTCCATGCAAACATTCATCTAGAACATCACTGTGAAACCTGCTCCATGCAAACATTCATCTAGAGAACATCACTGTGAAACCTGCTCCATGCAAACATTCATCTAGAACATCAGTGTGAAACCTGCTCCATGCAAACATTCATCTAGAGAACATCACTGTGAAACCTGCTCCATGCAAACATTCATCTAGAACATCACTGTGAAACCTGCTCCATGCAAACATTCATCTAGAGAACATCACTGTGAAACCTGCTCCATGCAAACATTCATCTAGAACATCACTGTGAAACCTGCTCCATGCAAACATTCATCTAGAACATCACTGTGAAACCTGCTCCATGCAAACATTCATCTAGAACATCACTGTGAAACCTGCTCCATGCAAACATTCATCTAGAACATCACTGTGAAACCTGCTCCATGCAAACATTCATCTAGAGAACATCACTGTGAAACCTGCTCCATGCAAACATTCATCTAGAGAACATCACTGTGAAACCTGCTCCATGCAAACATTCATCTAAGAACATCGCTGTGAAACCTGCTCCATGCAAACATTCAACTAGAACATCACTGTGAAACCTGCTCCATGAACATTCAACTAGAACATCACTGTGAAACCTGCTCCATGCAAACATTCATCTAGAACATCACTGTGAAACCTGCTCCATGCAAACATTCATCTAGAACATCACTGTGAAACCTGCTCCATGCAAACATTCATCTAGAACATCACTGTGAAACCTGCTCCATGCAAACATTCATCTAGAACATCACTGTGAAACCTGCTCCATGCAAACATTCATCTAGAACATCACTGTGAAACCTGCTCCATGCAAACATTCATCTAGAACATCACTGTGAAACCTGCTCCATGCAAACATTCATCTAGAACATCACTGTGAAACCTGCTCCATGCAAACATTCATCTAGAACATCACTGTGAAACCTGCTCCATGCAAACATTCATCTAGAACATCGCTGTGAAACCTGCTCCATGCAAACATTCATCTAAAGAACATCACTGTGAAACCTGCTCCATGCAAACATTCATCTAGAACATCACTGTGAAACCTGCTCCATGCAAACATTCATCTAGGAACATCACTGTGAAACCTGCTCCATGCAAACATTCATCTAGAGAACATCACTGTGAAACCTGCTCCATGCAAACATTCATCTAGAACATCACTGTGAAACCTGCTCCATGCAAACATTCATCTAAAGAACATCACTGTGAAACCTGCTCCATGCAAACATTCATCTAGAACATCACTGTGAAACCTGCTCCATGCAAACATTCATCTAGAGAACATCACTGTGAAACCTGCTCCATGCAAACATTCATCTAGAACATCACTGTGAAACCTGCTCCATGCAAACATTCATCTAGAGAACATCACTGTGAAACCTGCTCCATGCAAACATTCATCTAGAACATCACTGTGAAACCTGCTCCATGCAAACATTCATCTAGAGAACATCACTGTGAAACCTGCTCCATGCAAACATTCATCTAGAGAACATCACTGTGAAACCTGCTCCATGCAAACATTCATCTAGAACATCACTGTGAAACCTGCTCCATGCAAACATTCATCTAGAGAACATCACTGTGAAACCTGCTCCATGCAAACATTCATCTAGAACATCACTGTGAAACCTGCTCCATGCAAACATTCATCTAAAGAACATCACTGTGAAACCTGCTCCATGCAAACATTCATCTAGAGAACATCACTGTGAAACCTGCTCCATGCAAACATTCATCTAGAGAACATCACTGTGAAACCTGCTCCATGCAAACATTCATCTAGAACATCACTGTGAAACCTGCTCCATGCAAACATTCATCTAGAGAACATCACTGTGAAACCTGCTCCATGCAAACATTCATCTAGAGAACATCACTGTGAAACCTGCTCCATGCAAACATTCATCTAGAACATCACTGTGAAACCTGCTCCATGCAAACATTCATCTAAAGAACATCACTGTGAAACCTGCTCCATGCAAACATTCATCTAGAACATCGCTGTGAAACCTGCTCCATGCAAACATTCATCTAGAACATCGCTGTGAAACCTGCTCCATGCAAACATTCATCTAGAACATCACTGTGAAACCTGCTCCATGCAAACATTCATCTAGAACATCACTGTGAAACCTGCTCCATGCAAACATTCATCTAGAGAACATCATGTGAAACCTGCTCCATGCAAACATTCATCTAGAACATCGCTGTGAAACCTGCTCCATGCAAACATTCATCTAGAACATCGCTGTGAAACCTGCTCCATGCAAACATTCATCTAGAACATCACTGTGAAACCTGCTCCATGCAAACATTCATCTAGAACATCGCTGTGAAACCTGCTCCATGCAAACATTCATCTAGAACATCGCTGTGAAACCTGCTCCATGCAAACATTCATCTAGAGAACATCACTGTGAAACCTGCTCCATGCAAACATTCATCTAAAGAACATCACTGTGAAACCTGCTCCATGCAAACATTCATCTAAAGAACATCACTGTGAAACCTGCTCCATGCAAACATTCATCTAGAACATCGCTGTGAACCTGCTCCATGCAAACATTCATCTAGAGAACATCACTGTGAAACCTGCTCCATGCAAACATTCATCTAAAGAACATCACTGTGAAACCTGCTCCATGCAAACATTCATCTAGAGAACATCACTGTGAAACCTGCCTCCATGCAAACATTCATCTAGAACATCACTGTGAACCCTGCTCCATGCAAACATTCATCTAGAACATCACTGTGAAACCTGCTCCATGCAAACATTCATCTAGAAAATCGCTGTGAAACCTGCTCCATGCAAACATTCATCTAAAGAACATCACTGTGAAACCTGCTCCATGCAAACATTCATCTAGAACATCACTGTGAAACCTGCTCCATGCAAACATTCATCTAGAGAACATCACTGTGAAACCTGCTCCATGCAAACATTCATCTAGAACATCACTGTGAACCCTGCTCCATGCAAACATTCATCTAGAACATCACTGTGAAACCTGCTCCATGCAAACATTCATCTAGAACATCACTGTGAAACCTGCTCCATGCAAACATTCATCTAGAACATCACTGTGAAACCTGCCATGCAAACATTCATCTAGAACATCGCTGTGAAACCTGCTCCATGCAAACATTCATCTAGAACATCACTGTGAAACCTGCTCCATGCAAACATTCATCTAGAGAACATCACTGTGAAACCTGCTCCATGCAAACATTCATCTAGAGAACATCACTGTGAAACCTGCTCCATGCAAACATTCATCTAAAGAACATCACTGTGAAACCTGCTCCATGCAAACATTCATCTAGAACATCAGTGTGAAACCTGCTCCATGCAAACATTCATCTAGAACATCATGTGAAACCTGCTCCATGCAAACATTCATCTAGAGAACATCAGTGTGAAACCTGCTCCATGCAAACATTCATCTAGAGAACATCGCTGTGAAACCTGCTCCATGCAAACATTCATCTAAAGCAGGGGTCTCAGACTCCATTTACCTGGGGGCCGCTGGACGTAGAGTCTGGGCAAGTCTGGGCCGCTTCAAGTATTCCACAAAAAATGTATTAAAAATACAACATTAACAGTTCTTCAACATCTTCTTAACATGAACGGTTCTTCACAACATAACTATTCACAGTTGCTCTTGCCTACTCCTTGCTGGTAGAGACCTGGCAGCGCTTCCTCTCACACAGCTGAGCCACATTTGGTTTGAGGGAGGAAGCAGTTGAAACCCTTAGTATGGCTTGAAGATGTTCATCAGTAAGTCTGGACCTGTACTTTGACTTATTGAAGTTCATGGTGGAGAAGAGCTGTTCACACATATATGTGCTCCCAAAAAGGCACATGGTCCGCTTGAACATCCTGGAAAGCTCAGGGAAGGAGGGGGGCAATTCTCTCATGAACTGTCCAAGCTTGTCTGCTTTCCCATTCACTTCCCTGAACTTGGCTTTGAGCTCAGAATTGCACTGCAGGTCAATGAGCTCCATTTGAAGCACACCAGGGGCATTTTCCACATCAAAGGAGAAGGGGTCTGCAAACATTTGGAAAGTGGCTCTGTGTGTCTTGAAGTCTGCAAACCGCTGATCAAATTCCTCCTGTAGCTTCACAATGGCATCAACATACTTCTCACCACTGAATGCTGTGCCCCTGTCCATGAGAGCCTTGCATGCTGGGAAATGGCAGAGGTTTTTCTGAGGGAGCTGGGCTTTCCATAACACCAGTTTTGTAGAGAATGCTTTGACATTGTCATATGCTGCACTGACAAGCTGGCCCTGGCCCTGCAACTTCTTATTCAGTGCATTCAGCTCCTGCGTGATGTCAACAAGAAAAGCTAAGTCCATGAGCCATTTGGGATCACTCAGCTCGGGAACAGCCATCCCTCCCTTCTCCAGCATGAATACTTTCAGTTCTGTTCTCAACTCAAAAAACCTCTTCAGGACGTTTCCCCTGCTGAGCCAACGTACCTCTGTGAAGTAGAGCACATCCTCATATTCTGACTCAATTTCCTCCAAAAAAGCACGGAACTGGCGGTGCTTTAAGCCCCTGGATCTGATATGGTTGATGCATTTCACAACGACAGACATTACATTGTCAAACTTCAAGCATTTGCTGCAAAGGGCCTGCTGATGGATAATGCAGTGCAGAGCAATAGCCTCCTCCACACCCTCCTCCTCCAGTTTTCTTTGAACAAGTGCCACCAGCCCATTTTTCCTCCCTGTCATTGATGGCGCTCCGTCGGTCGTAATTCCAACAAACCTCTTCCATGGCAGACCGATATCCGCAATGGCATCACACAGTTGCTGGAATATCTCCTGAGCGGTGGTCTGGCCATGCATTGGTTTCACTGTCAGCAACTCCTCTGTCACTTCAAACTTGTCATCAACACCACGGACATACATTGCGAGCTGAGCGGTGTCAGTGATGTCCGTGCTCTCATCAAGAGCCACAGAGTATGCACAGAAAAGTTTGGCTTTGTCGCACAGCTGATCATATATGTCACTTGATAAGTCAGAAATGCGCTCTGCCACTGTGTTAGCTGACAGGCTGATGTTGTTAAACTGACCCTTCTTTTCTGGACAGACTATACTTGCAGCCTGCAACATGCACTTTTTTACAAACTCGCCTTCCGTAAACGGCTTTCCCGCCTTAGCAATCATCTCACTCACCACATAGCTAGCTTCGACTGCTAAATCAGCCTCATTGCTTCCTTTCTTGAAGAGATTTTGTTGCTTCCATAGACATTTTTTAGCTCTGTGACTCTTTTCTCTCTCTCGTCTCCCAGGTATTTTGCATACTCTGCATGTTTAGTTGAGTAGTGACGTTTGACGTTATACTCCTTGTATACAGCGATTTCTCTGTGCATATAAGGCATTCCCCTGTACTCGACAAAAAAATATTCAGTCTCCCACTTCTCCTGAAATTTTCTGTGGTCATCATCGACTTTTCTTTTCCCTGAAAGTTTTGATGAAGACATGACTGGGCGATATATTTTCCTTCCACTCTGTGTCACTTTTGGATCACTCTGTGATTGATTCCGCTGCGCGCATTTGATTGACGTGTGGCGGAGTTCCCTCGGAGGGGGGAGGGGCGAGGGAACTGCGCGCAGCAGTTCCCTGCCAGCAGCGGGATCAATCCAAAAATAAAATTAAAATCTAAAAGCGCAAACGTAAACGCGCGGGCCAGATTAACACTATTACGTGATATCAACAACCGGGCCATGAGAAACTGTCTCGCGGGCCGCGTCTGGCCCGCGGGCCTGGAGTCTGAGACACCTGACTAAAGCCATTGTATTTGCTGGCATTAGCATTATTAGCATTAGCATTAGCCCGCGCACCAACGGAGAGAGAATAACTTATGGCAACACAAAAAACAACATTGGAGCGGTGGAGATGAGGAGGTGTCGGCGTTCTGGCGATTTACTCGGAAGGCTTCAGTAGAAGCTGCTGGGAGTCCCAGCAGCTTCTACTGAAGCCTTCCCCAACTCCGGGGACTTCCGGCCGGGACTTCGGGTTGGCAGTATACGCCATGGAGTGGTTTGCGGCCTGCCAGTAAACCAAAAGTAGAGAAGAAGAAGTGACGTCAGCGGCTTCATTTGCATAATCTTCCCTCAGGGAACTTATTCCGGTGTGAACGCGATCTGTACTTAGTTCCATGGGGGTACTAAGTGCTGGGAACGAAGTGCTGGGAACTAAGTCTGGAACGAAGTGCTGGGAACGAAGTGCTGGGAACTAAGTGCTGGGAACTAAGTACGGCAAAGTACTTAGTGTGAAAGCGGCTATTATAAACGTCACTGTGTTTCAGAGACTCATTATAAACGTCACTGTGTTTCAGAGACTCATTATACACGTCACTGTGTTTCAGAGACTCATTATACACGTCACTCTGTTTCAGAGACTCATTATACACGTCACTCTGTTTCAGAGACTCATTATACACGTCACTCTGTTTCAGAGACTCATTATAACGTCACTGTGTTTCAGAGACTCATTATACACGTCACTCTGTTTCAGAGACTCATTATAAACGTCACTCTGTTTCAGAGACTCATTATAAACGTCACTGTGTTTCAGAGACTCATTATACACATCACTGTGTTTCAGAGACTCATTATAAACGTCACTGTGTTTCAGAGACTCATTATACACGTCACTGTGTTTCAGAGACTCATTATACACATCACTGTGTTTCAGAGACTCATTATAAACGTCACTGTGTTTCAGAGACTCATTATACACGTCACTGTGTTTCAGAGACTCATTATACACATCACTGTGTTTCAGAGACTCATTATACACGTCACTGTGTTTCAGAGACTCATTATAACGTCACTGTGTTTCAGAGACTCATTATACACATCACTGTGTTTCAGAGACTCATTATACACATCACTGTGTTTCAGAGACTCATTATAACGTCACTGTGTTTCAGAGACTCATTATACACGTCACTGTGTTTCAGAGACTCATTATACACGTCACTGTGTTTCAGAGACTCATTATACACGTCACTGTGTTTCAGAGACTCATTATAAACGTCACTGTGTTTCAGAGACTCATTATACACGTCACTGTGTTTCAGAGACTCATTATACACGTCACTGTGTTTCAGAGACTCATTATAAACGTCACTGTGTTTCAGAGACTCATTATACACGTCACTGTGTTTCAGAGACTCATTATACACGTCACTGTGTTTCAGAGACTCATTATACACGTCACTCTGTTTCAGAGACTCATTATACACGTCACTGTGTTTCAGAGACTCATTATAAACGTCACTGTGTTTCAGAGACTCATTATACACGTCACTGTGTTTCAGAGACTCATTATAACGTCACTGTGTTTCAGAGACTCATTATAAACGTCACTGTGTTTCAGAGACTCATTATACACGTCACTGTGTTTCAGAGACTCATTATACACGTCACTGTGTTTCAGAGACTCATTATAAACGTCACTGTGTTTCAGAGACTCATTATAACGTCACTGTGTTTCAGAGACTCATTATACACGTCACTGTGTTTCAGAGACTCATTATACACGTCACTGTGTTTCAGAGACTCATTATAAACGTCACTCTGTTTTCAGAGACTCATTATACACGTCACTGTGTTTCAGAGACTCATTATAACGTCACTGTGTTTCAGAGACTCATTATACACGTCACTGTGTTTCAGAGACTCATTATACACGTCACTGTGTTTCAGAGACTCATTATACACGTCACTCTGTTTCAGAGACTCATTATACACGTCACTGTGTTTCAGAGACTCATTATACACGTCACTGTGTTTCAGAGACTCATTATACACGTCACTGTGTTTCAGAGACTCATTATACACGTCACTGTGTTTCAGAGACTCATTATACACGTCACTCTGTTTCAGAGACTCATTATACACGTCACTGTGTTTCAGAGACTCATTATACACGTCACTGTGTTTCAGAGACTCATTATACACGTCACTGTGTTTCAGAGACTCATTATACACGTCACTGTGTTTCAGAGACTCATTATACACGTCACTCTGTTTCAGAGACTCATTATAATAATAATAATAATAATAATAATACATTACATTTATAAAGCGCTTTTCCTGGTGCTCAAAGCGCTTACAAGCAAGTAAAACAAAAATAAGTGTACTAATTATAAACTCATAGACTCCCTCATAGTTTATAATTATAACTATATATAACTATATAACTACAGTATAACTCATAGTTTATAATTATAGACTCATTATAAACGTCACTGTGTTTCAGAGACTCACCCAGAAGTCCTCCGAAGGTGATGGCGGGCGACAGCGAGGCGAAGTAAATGAAGATGATGGCGGCCATGCACTGAGCGTTGAGAGCGTCCCGGATGTCGCTGAGATACTGAGGGTATCGTCGCTTCACGTCTCTGATCAGACCTCCGAACAGACGGCCCGACCGCCGCAGGGGCTCCTCGCCCACTTTGGAGGGAACCAGGGAGTCTGGAAATTATGACATTTTTTAGCAGAATTCCGAATTTTATGGGATTTTCCGGAAATGTTTTTTTTCAATTCAGAATTTTCACTTTCCTTAGAAATCTGATATTTCATGAAAAAAAGAAAGAAATTAAATACACAATTTTCACTTTTTTCTCAGAACTCACAAAAAAAATCAGAATTTCAACTTTTTTCTTAATATTATGGGACTTTCAGGAAATATAATTTTTTTAAAGAAAATTCTGAATTCTAACTTGTTTCTCAGATTACTGAGATTTCACAAAAATATACATTTTTCTTCTTAAGATTCTGAAATTTTCAGGAAATAAAAGATTATAAGAATTGTTTTCTTATATTCATGAAATGTTATGAATTTCAAAATTCTGACAAATATATTTTTTTAATTCTCAGAATTCTTAAATTTTTTGGAAAAATGTAAAAAAATTGTCATCACCTTTAAGATGTTTTCAGGAAATATTTATAATTTAAAATCTTTTTTATCGAGTTATGAAATGTTAAGGAACAAAAAAAAATCTGAAACTATACTTTTTTCTCCAAAATAAAATGTTTATCTCAGAATTCTAGCTTGTATGACAAAATAACTTTACATACAAAGATATTACGTAGAAAAACCTTCCCTTATGTTGATGAGGATCCACTGTAAGGCTCAGGTTGACAGAGTGTTGTAATCCTTCTCTCATGTTTAATGCTAACAACATAAATATATTTAAGCAGCAGCTGAAGAGCACGGACCTTCATCCAGCTGGACGCTGCTCTGCTTCTCCTGCAGCTTCCCGCTCTCCTCCTCTCTCTTCCGGAGCATTTCCCTCTGGAAGCGAGCGACCGAGTGCAGCAGCTCATCTCCGCCCACGTCGGACGGAGGCAGCACCACGCTGCAGTCCAGGAACAGGTTGATGGCCGTCAGAAGGTCCTGCCGCTCGTCCGCCTGGTACGCCGCCTCGTGGAAGTGCTGAGGAACAGGACAACGGTTTATCACAATACCATCAGGGACACCGTACATCAGCACGGAGGCTAACAGGTGCTAACATGTTACCTGAGTAGCATGCATACAAACAACATATTTAAAGGTCACCTATCATGCTATTTTTAGGCAATACCATAGGTCTCAGATATATAAAAAAATATTAAAAAAATGTCTATGAAGTGTTTTGCTCAAAAAACCAAACAGATCACCTCATATCCCTCTATTTCACTTCCTGTTTCAAAAGTGCTGATTCTGGGTATAAACAGGTCTCTCTTGAGAATGAGACCCTGTGTCTCAATGAGATTTTCACCTGTATAAATAAAAAATAAAAAATGTAAACTGAAAAAAAATAAAATAAGAGGGGGCGGAGCTTATGCCGGCTCATGCGGGACCCGGCAGATACTGTCTAAAATGCTGCGGTGATGAAACGCAAGGATTATTAGATCAAGGACTATTTCTGAAACAGTATGGAGCTCAAAGCCTTTCTCTTTTGCCGGTTATACCACAAGGTGAGTTCCTTTTTATTTCCTGCTTCTTCACACACATGCTCTCCAGTACAGGTTAGCTCTGAGTGTTAGCGATGCTAATGTAAACACCGACCATATTACGTCCAAAACAGTCGGGCATTGTTTCTGATAACAACTTTCTGACAGTGCCGTGGGTCCACCGCCGATATTACGTCATATCGGACGCAAATCTGGATCAGCTCCGTTGTTCCCCCGTTTTTAGAGATTTGGGTATGGAGGAAAAGAGAGAAGGTTTTATTTTCTGACGCTGCGTGAGTCTCCTGACACACCGGGGACACATAGTGATGTAGAAAAGACATCAAAAAGTGCATTTTGCATGATAGGTCCATTTTAAGATAAAAAAATAATTATAATGAAAAAAGTTACACAATTTACAAAAAAACACATCCTGTAACAGTTCTGAGGATTTAGCAGCCAGGTATATATTGCACAGTCCAGGACTCACCTTGTCGGACATGAGCGTGGAGATGGAGCGTCCGATCTGGTGGTAGTCCATGTTGGCGGTGGGGGGGCCGAGCAGGAGAAACAGGAACCTCACAGGGACCGGGACCTCCAGGACAGAGTCCAGCAGGACCGCCTCCTGCAGCCGGACAAACGCCATGGAGGGCTGCTCCAGGAAACCCACTGAGCCTGAAGACACAGCAGAGGGACGTTAACCCACTGAGCCTGAAGACACAGCAGAGGGACGTTAACCCACTGAGCCTGAAGACACAGCAGAGGGACGTTAACCCACTAAGCCTGAAGACACAGCAGAGGGACGTTGACCCACTGAGCCTGAAGACACAGCAGAGGGACATTGACCAACTGAGCCTGAAGACACAGCAGAGGGACGTTAACCCACGCTGCCTGAAGACACAGCAGAGGGACGTTAACCCACGCTGCCTGAAGACACAGCAGAGGGATGTTAACCCACTGAAGCTCCATGAGGAACACATGAGGAGGTGGTGACTGTGATAGAAACTTCTGGATCAATGGAGACTCAGAGAGACACGACAGAGCAGGAACTTTGATGGAAACACTGATGGTTTATTTGGAGCTGTGGCCGGAGAATTCACATGTGCTGAGTTTCTAAAGATCTCTACCCCAGACCATGTATTTAGCTCTGAGAGAATAATCAACATGCTGCATAACAAGATACATCACTATAACCTCTATCAGCTGACGCCAACAGGCAGGGGCAGAGAGACACTGAGAGCAGCTCAAGGTGCAGCTGCTCAGTGAGGACACACTGATACACTGGGTCAGAGGGTCAGGAACATATTTCCCCAGAGAGGAGGATTCGTACCAACGAGCACCACCGTGGCCTCGGCTCGCTCCGGGATCTTCTCCATCAGCTTCGCCTCGTGCTTGGATCTGGACTGAGTGACGGGCAGCGCCTCGTTCTGAAAACACAAACATGTTTACACATAGAAAGCTGCAGGAATGAGTCCTGAACCCTGACATGAGTCAGCATTATGAGTCCTGAACCCTGACATGAGTCCTAAACCCTGACATGAGTCAGCATTATGAGTCCTAAACCCTGAGTCAGCATTATGAGTCCTGAACCCTGACATGAGTCCTGAACCCTGACATGAGTCAGCATTATGAGTCCTAAACCCTGACATGAGTCAGCATTATGAGTCCTAAACCCTGAGTCAGCATTATGAGTCCTGAACCCTGACATGAGTCAGCATTATGAGTCCTAAACCCTGACATGAGTCAGCATTATGAGTCCTAAACCCTGAGTCAGCATTATGAGTCCTGAACCCTGACATGAGTCCTGAACCCTGACATGAGTCAGCATTATGAGTCCTAAACCCTGACATGAGTCAGCATTATGAGTCCTAAACCCTGAGTCAGCATTATGAGTCCTGAACCCTGACATGAGTCAGCATTATGAGTCCTAAACCCTGACATGAGTCAGCATTATGAGTCCTAAACCCTGAGTCAGCATTATGAGTCCTGAACCCTGACATGAGTCAGCATTATGAGTCCTAAACCCTGAGTCAGCATTATGAGTCCTAAACCCTGACATGAGTCAGCATTATGAGTCCTAAACCCTGAGTCAGCATTATGAGTCCTAAACCCTGACATGAGTCAGCATTATGAGTCCTAAACCCTGACATGAGTCAGCATTATGAGTCCTAAACCCTGAAATGAGTCAGCATTAGGAGTCCTAAACCCTGAGTCAGCATCACTTCCTGGTCTGGAGGTTAATGGTTTTCTGAATGTGTTTTTGGTTATCCTGAACTGAGGTCTGTGTTTAACACAAACTGGAGAGATTTACTTCAGAAATGATTTTTAAATGATCAGATTTTGGGAGAGATGTGCGCACAATGTTTGATAAACGGTTAATGTTTTCACTTTGCTCTTTTCCCCGTCAGCCTCTCTGTGATTGGTCAGATGGATGGAGGGCTCTGATTGGCCGTTGTGGCGGTCAATCAGGGCGTCCATGTTGGCTGCAGAGATGTTTTTACTGAACAGGCTGTGGTCCTTCTCATCACTGGGGTGACTGGGGAGGAAACAGAATACACATGTGATATCCACTGATGACTGATTGGATGTGCTCTGGGTCATGTGATCATGCTGAACCTGTGTCTGAGCAGCAGAGCTCCCAGGACGTTGGCTCTGTCTTCAGCTTTGATCAGATCTGAGATCACCATCTGCTCGACCACCTGCTGAGCGATGCCCGGCAGCGTCTTCTGCTTCAGGTCCAGCAGCACGGCGCCTGGAAGCACATCGGTTTCATGAGGTAATAACTCCAGAGAGGTACAGATAACTACAGAGAGAGGTTAACTCAGGGGTGTCCAAACTACGACCCGCGCACCATTTTGAATCGGCCCTCAGCAAATTAAAAAAGTATAATGGAATATGGCCCACAAATTAAACTTGTGCTTTTCTTATATTGTACTGCAGTGTGAGTTCACAGTGCAGTGAGTGTCACAGTGCAGTGTGAGTATTACAGTGCAGTGTGAGTGTCACAGTGCAGTGTGAGTATTACAGTGCAGTGTGAGTGTTACAGTGCAGTGTGAGTATTACAGTGCAGTGTGAGTGTTACAGTGCAGTGTGAGTGTCACAGTGCAGTGTGAGTGTTACAGTGCAGTGTGAGTGTTACAGTGCAGTGTGAGTGTCACAGTGCAGTGTGAGTGTTACAGTGCAGTGTGAGTGTCACAGTGCAGTGTGAGTGTTACAGTGCAGTGTGAGTGTCACAGTGCAGTGAGTGTCACAGTGCAGTGAGTGTCAGTGCAGTGTGAGTGTTACAGTGCTGTGATGTGTGAGTCACAGTGCAGTGGTGTTACAGTGCAGTGTGAGTGTCACAGTGCAGTGAGTGTCACAGTGCAGTGGTGTTACAGTGCAGTGTGTCACACTGCAGTGAGTGTCACACTGCAGTGAGTGTTACAGTGCAGTGTGAGTGTCACAGTGCAGTGTGAGTGTCACAGTGCAGTGTGAGTTTACAGTGCAGTGTGAGTGTTACAGTGCAGTGTGAGTGTCACAGTGCAGTGTGAGTGTCACAGTGCAGTGAGTGTCACAGTGCAGTGTGAGTATTACAGTGCAGTGTGAGTGTTACAGTGCAGTGTGATTACAGTGCAGTGTGAGTGTCACAGTGCAGTGTGAGTGTCACAGTGCAGTGAGTGTCACAGTGCAGTGTGAGTGTCACAGTGCAGTGAGTGTCACAGTGCAGTGTGAGTGTCACAGTGCAGTGTGAGTGTCACAGTGCAGTGTGAGTGTCACAGTGCAGTGTGAGTGTCACAGTGCAGTGTGAGTGTCACAGTGCAGTGAGTGTCACAGTGCAGTGTGAGTGTTACAGTGGCAGTGTCACAGTCAGTGAGTGTCACAGTGCAGTGAGTGTTACAGTGCAGTGTGAGTATCACAGTGCAGTGAGTGTCACAGTGCAGTGTGAGTGTTACAGTGCAGTGTGAGTGTCACACTGCAGTGTGAGTGTCACAGTGCAGTGTGAGTGTTATAGTGCAGTGTGAGTGTCAGTGCAGTGTGAGTGTCACAGTGCAGTGTGAGTGTTACAGTGCAGTGTGAGTGTTACAATGCAGTGTGAGTGTCACAGTACAGTGTGAGTGTTATAGTGCAGTGTGAGTGTCACAGTCAGTGTGAGTGTTATAGTGCAGTGTGAGTGTTACAGTGCAGTGTGAGTGTTACAGTGCAGTGTGAGTGTCACAGTCAGTGTGAGTGTTATAGTGCAGTGTGAGTGTCACAGTACAGTGTGAGTGTTATAGTGCAGTGTGAGTGTACAGTGCAGTGTGAGTGTCACAGTGCAGTGTGAGTGTATAGTGCAGTGTGAGTGTTACAGTGCAGTGTGAGTGTCACAGTACAGTGTGAGTGTTATAGTGCAGTGTGAGTGTTACAGTACAGTGTGAGTGTTATAGTGCAGTGTGAGTGTTACAGTGCAGTGTGAGTGTCACAGTACAGTGTGAGTGTTATAGTGCAGTGTGAGTGTCACAGTACAGTGTGAGTGTTATAGTGCAGTGTGAGTGTACAGTGCAGTGTGAGTGTTATAGTGCAGTGTGAGTGTTATAGTGCAGTGTGAGTGTCACAGTACAGTGTGAGTGTTATAGTGCAGTGTGAGTGTCACAGTGCAGTGTGAGTGTTATAGTGCAGTGTGAGTGTTACAGTGCAGTGTGAGTGTCACAGTACAGTGTGAGTGTTATAGTGCAGTGTGAGTGTTACAGTACAGTGTGAGTTTACAGTGCAGTGAGTGTTACAGTGCAGTGTGAGTGTCACAGTGCAGTGTGAGTGTTTGTCCACAGGGGGCGTCAGAGGGCTCCTCACCATGGGAGATGGTCTTCCGGAGCTCCAGCAGGGATCTGAAGGAGAGCGAGGCGATGTGGGGTCTCCCCCATCGCTCCGTCTCCTCCTCCACCTCCTCCTCAAACTTTATCCATCGAGCCGTCTCCCTCCACTGTAGCTCCTGGTTCCTGTCGATCACCAGCTCATTCAGCTCCACGAACACCTGCACACACACACACACTGCTTATGAGGACACACACACACACACCGGGGACACACACACACTGCTTATGAGGACACACACACACACACACCGGGGACACACACACTGCTTATGAGGACACACACACACACACACACACCGGGGACACACACACACACTGCTTAGAGGACATACACACACACCGCACACACACACCAGACACACACACACCACACACACAGTGCATATGAGGACACACACACACCGGACACACACACTGCTTATGAGGACACACACACACACACACACACACCGCACACACACACTGCTTATGAGGACACACACACACACCGCACACACACACTGCTTATGAGGACATATCACACACTTCTTCTGAGGACACATACACCGCACACACACACTGCTTAGAGGAAAAACACACACACCGCACACACACTGCTTAGAGGACACACACACACACACCGCACACACACTGCTTAGAGGACATACACACACACGCACACACACTGCTTAGAGGAAAAACACACACACCGCACACACACTGCTTAGAGGACACACACACCGCACAAACACACCGCACACACTGCTTAGAGGACACACACACACACACACACACACACACACATACACACACACACACACACACACACACACACCGGACACCGGACACACACACTTCTTATGAGGACATTTGTACCATCCCTATAAAATGCATCTCTAAAGTAGAGCTGCATTTTTCTGTCGATCTACAGAAAATAATCTCTATTTTTAATAATGAATTAATATTAAATGTGTTTTATGTTAAGGTGAATATCTGTGGACATTAAACACATTGCCCTCTGAGACTTATATGACACAGCTGTAAATAATAAGTGGAGGTTAAAACACACAAGCTGTGTTTCTATTAATGGCACTGATATGGAAACGTCAGGATAAAAAAAGATCTCCCTCTCTTGAGGTGATTCGACCTTAAATGGATTTATGGTCTTTCTTTAACCTGATCTCAGACCTGTATCTCCTCACGTTCAGATGTAAAAACAGCGCAGCTTCAGAGAGGAACTGGTTTGGGTAAAACATGATGATGTCCCGTTAATAAAGATATGTAAGTTCATTCTCATCATTGCCCAATACTCACAAAGTACAACTTGTGAGCTGGGAAAATGTAATGAGATATGCAAACGCTTGCCTCATGTACAAAATAATACACGGCCTTACCTCACCTCCGCTCAGACATTGTATCACCATAAGCACACCTGTAACTAGGTCAGCAAGAGCTGCAACAAGAGGAGACTGCGTTGTTCCATTAAGGAAGAGTTCATTCAGCCAATCTTCTTTTTCTTTTAAAGCTGCACCACAGAGGAACTCAGTCCCAGTAACGATTAGAGAACAAAACACCTGCACTTTATTCAAATCTAACTTAAAAACATGGTTAGTGGAAAATCAGCTCTGTCAACACGGACACAATCTGCACTTTACAACGCTCTGTTTGCACACATGTGCCTTGACCTGTTGCTATCTGTCTGCTTTGGGAATATCTATTCTTCTTTTGTTTTTATGTTTGCATAGATGCTTTTATCGTAATATAAGCATGTATGTTGAATGTTGTTTTACTGATTGTATTTCATTTGAAGTGACATTTTTTTTTAGGATGACTTTCAACATCTGTCCAGGGACTGCGGAGGAAAAATAGCCTGTTGGCTAACTCTGGCGCATTTACAGAGATGTTAATCATTGTGCACGGTCCCTGTCAAATAAATAAATAAATACAATTAATAAAATGAAACATTCACTCTCCCTTTCCACCAGCAGCTGATTCAGAAATAGAGCTTGATTCCCAGTAACAACAAGAGGGTCTCATGAGGGTGAAATCTGTTTTTATATTTCTATCAACCGGTCTGACATGAACCCTTCCTGACTGACCTCCACTGAAACTGAACCACTCTGTGACCACACCAAAGTGGACCAGAAACCAGAACCATATAATACACTGTAGTTTGCCGTATACACTCAGTGTCCTAAGTGTTTACGTTTTTTAGCTTTTACGGTTATTTATATAGTTACATTTAAATTGGTGTAAATACTTGTCTTTAGCATCTTTTTTTAATGCTAAATTGTTTCTTAAAAATACTTATCTTAGTATCCTTATATATTTCCTTTTTTTTTTTACCTACTTTGCAACTTATTTGTTCAGATTGTTTCTGTTGGCAGCACCAGAGACCAAAGCAGATTCCTTGTATGTGTGAACGCACCTGGCTATAAACCTGATTCTGATTCTGATATCAAAACAAAGGTGAACTTCAAATCGTGACAAAATACATGTAAGGCTAAATGCTGTCAGAAGTGAAACAGGTAAAGTGACCCGGCCTGGAGCAGGTTAACGAGCTCACCTGTCTGTGTCCACGCTTCAGATCCAGACCCACCATCCTGCAGACCCAACACACCGAGCCCAGAACACACACACCTCCCACTTCACCTGCGTGTCTCAGCTGAGTGTCTCACCTGTGTGTCTCACCTGTGTGTCTCTACCTGAGTTTCTACCTGTGTGTCTCCACCTCTCTACCTGTGTGTCTCCACCTGTGTGTCTCTACCTGTGTGTCTCACCTGTGTGTCTCTACCTGTGTGTCTCCACCTGTGTGTCTCTACCTGTGTGTCTCTACCTGTGTGTCTCACCTGTGTGTCTCTACCTGTGTGTCTCCACCTCTCTACCTGTGTGTCTCCACCTGTGTGTCTCTACCTGTGTGTCTCTACCTGTGTGTCTCCACTGTGTGTCTCTACCTGTGTGTCTCACCTGTGTGTCTCTACCTGTGTGTCTCCACCTCTCTACCTGTGTGTCTCCACCTCTCTACCTGTGTGTCTCCACCTCTCTACCTGCGTGGCTCCACCTGTACGTCACACAGGTAAAGTGAACTCTGAATAAATCCAATTTGCCTCCCATTCTCCTCACAGCTCCAGGATTAACAGACTCTCAGCTCGTCTTTCG
The DNA here is from genome assembly GCA_011823955.1 of Dissostichus mawsoni. NCBI lineage: Eukaryota > Metazoa > Chordata > Actinopteri > Perciformes > Nototheniidae > Dissostichus > Dissostichus mawsoni. Next base: position 1,089,941 of record JAAKFY010000004.1, on the reverse strand, counting down.
TCCTCTTTTATGACATTTCTATTGTTCAGTCGTCCAACAGCACAGAGTCCCATCAGGCCGAAAACACCTTAACATGAAATCACCTGGACCAGAAATCACCTGGACCAAAAATCACCTGGACTTGAAATCACCTGGACCTGAAATCACCTGGACCTGAAATCACCTGGAACTGAAATCACCTGAACATGAAATCACCTGGACCTGAAATCACCTGGACCTGAAATCACCTAAACTTGAAATCACCTGAACCTGAAATCACCTGAACCCTGAAATCACCTGGAGCTGAAATCACCTGGAGCTGAAATCACCTGGATCTGAAATCACCTGGAGCTGAAATCACCTGGACCTGAAATCACCTGGAGCTGAAATCACCTGGACCTGAAATCACCTGGAGCTGAAATCACCTGGATCTGAAATGACCTAAACTTGAAATCACCTGGACCTGAAATCACCTAGAGCTGAAATCACCTGGACCTGAATTCACCTGGAGCTGAAATCACCTGGACCTGAAATCACCTGGAGCTGAAATCACCTGGACCTGAAATCACCTGGACCTGAAATCACCTGGAGCTGAAATCACCTGGACCTGAAATCACCTGGACCTGAAATCACCTGGAGCTGAAATCACCTGGACCTGAAATCACCTGGAGCTGAAATCACCTGGACCTGAAATCACCTGGACCTGAAATCACCTGGAGCTGAAATCACCTGGACCTGAAATCACCTGGAGCTGAAATCACCTGGAGCTGAAATCACCTGGGCCTGAAATCACCTGGACCTGAAATCACCTGGAGCTGAAATCACCTGGAGCTGAAATCACCTGGGCCTAGTTGTTCAAACCTTTTAATCCCTATCTGATGGGATCAGATTTGGATTTTGGGTAGTTCAAAACCAAAAAACAGGATTAGGATCACTTTGATATCCGATCAGATCAGGAAATCCAATCCAAGCTTTAATCTGGATCAAATCTTCAAAACGGGTAGTTCAAACCGACAACACAGGATTGGGAT
>JAAKFY010000004.1:1076431-1081431 GCA_011823955.1 Dissostichus mawsoni | reverse complement strand
TCACAGGAGATCAACACCATCACTTTTTTTACTTGAGTAAAAGTAGAAGTACTCAGATCTTGTACTTGAGTAAAAGTAGAAGTACTCAGATCTTGTACTTGAGTAAAAGTAGAAGTACTCAGATCTTGTACTTGAGTAAAGTAGAAGTACTCAGATCTTGTACTTGAGTAAAAGTAGAAGTACCAGAGTGTAGGAATACTTGGTTACAGTAAAAGTCCTGCATTCAAAATGTTCCTCAAGGGAAAGTATTAAAGTGTTCTCGAAGCTGGTAAAGGTGCAGCTAGTTTGAATGACTTTGTATACTGCAGGGTAGCTTGAGGATTTACTCCAGGTGGAACTAAAGTCTGATTTAACACTTGGTTATATTTCACATCATTCATCCACATCTGTGAAGTAACTAAAGGTATTAAATACATGTAGTGGAGTAAAAGTACACCATGTACCTCTGAACTGTAGAGGAGTAGAAGTACACAGTAGCAGAACATTGAAATACTCAAGTAAACTACAAGTACCTCTAAACTGAACTTAAGTTACTTGAGATGGTAATAATAATATGAATAACGTTTGTGTCTCACCCTCCACTTCCTGCTCGTCGATCACTCGGTGTTTCTCTGGAGCTCTGAGCGCTGCTGGGTTCAGGATTTGCTGGAAAACACGAACTCCCAACACCCTGTTCAGGTCTTCATCCTCCTCTTCATCCTCACTGAGGCGCCGCGGAGCCTGGAGAGAGGAGAGAGCCTGAACGCACCATCAACATGTCCCTGAACGCACCATGTCAGTCCCTGAGCGCACCATATCAGTCCCTGAATGCACCACCATCATGTCAGTCCCTGAATGCACCATGTCAGTCCCTGAACGCACCATGTCAGTCCCTGAACGCACAAGATCAGTCCTTGAACGCACCATGTCCGTCCCTGAACGCACCACCACCATGTCAGTCCCTGAACCCACCACCGCCATGTCAGTCCCTGAGCGCACCATGTCAGTCCCTGAACGCACCATGTCAGTCCCTGAACACACCATGTCAGTCGCTGAACGCACCATGTCAGTCCCTGAACGCACCATGTCAGTCCCTGAACGCACCATATCAGTCCCCTGAATGCACCTTGCCAGTCCCTGAACGCACTATGTCAGTCCCTGAACACATCATCAGTATGTCAGTCCCTGAACGCACCATATCAGTCCCTGAATGCATCATGCCAGTCCCTGAACGCACTATGTCAGTCCCTGAACGCACCACCACCATGTCAGTCCCTGAACACACCATGTCAGTCGCTGAACTTACCATGTCAGTCCCTGAACGCACCGTGTCAGTCCCTGAATGCTCCATGTCAGTCCCTGAACACACCATCACTAAGTCAGTCCCTGAATGCATCGTGGTGTGTTTGAGATTTCAGATGCATGTGTTCATCAGAGACTCACTGCAGAATGACTGATGGCAGCAGGATCCTCAGAGAAATGATGAGTCATGATCAGAGGTCAGAGGTCACCTGCAGGAACAAGGGAACAGGTGAGGGGGGGGACAGGTGAACAGGTGAACAGGTGAACAGGTGAGAGAGGGAGCGCACACATCGAAACATGAATGAATTATTGAATGAATGAATGAATGACAGTCAGACGGTGATGAGGCGTTTAAGGTCTCTGTGATGAGGCGTTTAAGGTCTCTCTGATGAGGCGTTTAAGGTCTCTCTGATGAGGCGTTTAAGGTCTCTGTGATGAGGCGTTTAAGGTCTCTGTGATGAGTCGTTTAAGGTCTCTGTGATGAGGCGTTTAAGGTCTCTGTGATGAGGCGTTTAAGGTCTCTGTGATAAGGCGTTTAAGGTCTCTCTGATGAGGCGTTTAAGGTCTCTGTGATGAGGCTTTTTAGGTCTCTGTGATGAGGCATTTAAGGTCTCTGTGATGAGGCTTCTTAGGTCTCTGTGATGAGGCGTTTAAGGTCTCTGTGATGAGGCGTTTAAGGTCCCTCTGATGAGGCGTTTAAGGTCTCTCTGATGAGGCGTTTAAGGTCTCTGTGATGAGGCATTTAAGGTCTCTGTGATGAGGCGTTTAAGGTCTCTCTGATGAGGTGTTTAAGGTCTCTGTGATGAGGCATTTAAGGTCTCTGTGATGAGGTGTTTAAGGTCTCTCTGATGAGGCGTTTAAGGTCTCTGTGATGAGGTGTTTAAGGTCTCTGTGATGAGGCATTTAAGGTCTCTGTTATGAGGCATTTGAGGTCTTTCTGATGAGGCGTTTGAGGTCTCTGTGATGAGGCGTTTGAGGTCGCTCTGATGAGGCGTTTAAGGTCTCTGTGATGAGGCATTTGAGGTCTTTCTGATGAGGCGTTTGAGGTCTCTGTGATGAGGCGTTTGAGGTCGCTCTGATGAGGCGTTTAAGGTCTCTGTGATGAGGCATTTGAGGTCTTTCTGATGAGGCATTTGAGGTCTCTCTGATGAGGCGTTTGAGGTCGCTCTGATGAGGCGTTTAAGGTCTCTGTGATGAGGCATTTGAGGTCTCTGTGATGAGGCATTTGAGGTCTTTCTGATGAGGCGTTTGAGGTCTCTGTGATGAGGCATTTGAGGTCGCTCTGATGAGGCGTTTAAGGTCTCTGTGATGAGGCATTTGAGGTCTTTCTGATGAGGCGTTTGAGGTCTCTGTGATGAGGCGTTTGAGGTCGCTCTGATGAGGCGTTTAAGGTCTCTGTGATGAGGCATTTGAGGTCTTTCTGATGAGGCGTTTGAGGTCTCTGTGATGAGGCGTTTGAGGTCGCTCTGATGAGGCGTTTAAGGTCTCTGTGATGAGGCATTTGAGGTCTTTCTGATGAGGCGTTTGAGGTCTCTGTGATGAGGCATTTGAGGTCTTTCTGATGAGGCATTTGAGGTCTCTCTGATGAGGCGTTTGAGGTCTCTCTGATGAGGCGTTTGAGGTCTCTGTGTTCAGACGGTGACTCAGCACTTCAGGATCAGATGTCACACTGAGCCTTTATTTCATTACACAATCTGAAGAACTGCAGATCTCCGGAGAGGAGTGATTATTATATATATATTACATATTAGTTAAATGTTATATATCTATTATATCTTACTGATATGAAGGTGTTTCTGATGTGTGGTGTCCTTCAGGTGAACCTCAATAATAACTCCCTACACGCGTCCAGCAGCAGGCGCAGCGAGGCTCGCTCAGTTTACCTAAGACTATCATATGGTTTTAAATAAATAGAAGTTTTATCTCTTAATTGTGAGGTTTAATTTGGGCTGAAATGTGTTCTGTTCTCCAGACGCTCCTCTCAGTTGATGTGATTTATAATGCTTTATGTAGATTATATATATATGATTTATACATAACTTCAGAGCTGGTGTGGAGGTCAGAGGTCAGAGGTCAGAGGTCAGAGGTCACAGCACCGTCAGCAGAGAATCACAGAGAAATGAAATCATTCAGTGAGTTTAATCTGACCCGCTAAAGTTTACACAACTAACTCTGTGAGGACATGATGTTTCTGTGAGTGAGTGTGTGTGTGTGTGTGTGTGTGTGTGAGTGTGTGTGTGGTGTGTGTGTGTGTGTGTGTGAGTGTGTGTGTGTGTGTGTGTGTGTGTGTGAAACAGGAAGAGAGTTGGAGCCTACCTCAGCGTCCTCGCAGCGCTGAAAGAGAGGAATTATAATGCAAAGACTGAACCAGCAGAGGGAGAACAGGGAGGGGGGCGGGGGGAGAGGAAGAAAGAGAGGGAGAGAGAGAGAGACAGGGAGAGGAGAGAGAGAGAGGAGAGAAAGACAGGGAGAGAGAGAGGAGTGTTAGAGAGAAGAGAGAGAGAGAGAGACTGAGAGGGAGAGGGAAGAGAGAGAGAGAGAGAGAGAGAGAGGGAGAGGGAGAGAGAGGGAGAGAAAGACAGGGAGAGAGAGAGGGAGTGTTAGAGAGAAGAGAGAGAGAGAGAGAGTGAGAGGGAGAGGGAGAGAGAAGAGAGAGAGAGAGAGAGAATAGGAAGTGGGAATAAAGGAGAGAAAGTGCAGAAACCTGATCAGCTGAAGGTCACCATGGAAACAGAGCTGTCAGTCAATGTTAGTCCGCCCCCCCCCCCCCCCCCCCCCCCCCACACACACACACCACCACCACCACCTGTAGTCCAGACGATGTTTAGAAATAGAGTCAGTAGAACACACACTAACTCTGAGACTCTGCAGGAATTCTGGGTCACTTTTAAAGCTTGAAAAAGTTCTGAAATAAAAGACCTGAGACGATCGGAGACAGGGTTCTGCACAAAATAAAAAGTGATGTCAGGCCTTCAGCACACTGTGTGTGTGTGTGTGTGTGTGTGTGTGTGTGTGGTGTGTGTGTGTGTGTGTGTGTGTGTGTGTGTGTGTCCGGCATACCTGGTCAGTGTGTTGAGTCGTCCAGCAGAGACGGAAACACACTGCAGACTTTTATACCATACCCTCTCTCTGTGTGTGTGTGTGTGTGTGTGTGTGTGTGTGTGTGTGTGTGTGTGTGTGTGTGTGTGTTTGTGATTAATTTACCTGTAAGCACAACAATAATTATCTGCATGCCTTCAGATTCAGCCGACAGTGTGGTGTGTTTACATGTGATTATGTGTTCTTTGGATTTATGACAAAGTCTCTCATCCTTTATGTGAACAGGAATGTTTAGGTGTGTGTGTGTGTGTGTGTGTGTGTGTGGTGTGTGTGTGTGTGTGTAGCCTGTGTTCTCATGACATCAGTTAACGGTACACACTGCAGGTGAACAGGGTAAACTTTACCTATATCATCATGATCCCCCCCCCCCCCCCTCATTACTGACTATTATTACAAGTTCACAACATGTCGTGTTAAAGATGCTAATGAGGCATTATGGATGCTTCCTGTGGGGGGGTTAGGAGAAGTCTGCAGAGCGAGGGAATAAACAGCTGGATGGACATGTACATCGTGTGTGTGTGTTGTGTGTGTGTGTGTGTGTGTGTGTGTGTGTGTGTGTGTGTGTGTGTGTGGTGTGTGTGGTGTTAATCCTGTGTTTGGTGTGTGTGCTGTCTGCTGTT
>JAAKFY010000004.1:1043931-1066431 GCA_011823955.1 Dissostichus mawsoni | reverse complement strand
GTTTCTCATGAAAAATTATGTCTCAGGAATGTAGGGTTTGGGAATTATGGCAGGTTTAAAAGAAAATATGAAGGCAAAATTAAATCTGTCCTCCACTCTAGCTGAGACATCACGCACTCTAAAATCTGAAGAAGGCCTCTTTACCAAGGTCTGAACAATGTTTGATATCTCTGAAAGTAAGAATCAGATTTAAAAGTTGTGTTACACGAATAATGTCAGAAAGATGTGTAACATTTTAAAGTTGGAATGAGGTTTCTGAGTGAAAGTATGAAGGAGCAGTTAGCAGTTGAAGGAGGAGCAGTTAGCAGTTGAAGTTGCATGAAGATGGTTGAAGTCTGAAGAGTTCTCCATTGACTTCCATGTTAAAAATGGGATGTATTATGGGATGTATCTCTGGAATTATGAAAGTTATGAATGATAAAAGTAATAGCCATCGATTCCCGACCGATGTTTGAACGGAGTTTCTGCGATGTTTAATGTGGGAGGAGAAGAGGCGCAAAAAACCCGGCGGAATAATGAAGAATTTTGTGCGTAGCATAACAGATAGTCTCAATGTCGAGTAGAGCTGCTGCAGAGCCACTATTTGAAGTATACTACGTCATGGAGTGGCGCCGAAGGACTGTTTAAATGCCAGCATACATGTGCTACCAAGCAAGCCTCCTCGAGATTGAGAAACGGCCTCTGTGTGCATCCTGCAGACTAAATAACACTGTTTTCTAAAAAACTCAGTAAATATGAGTCTTTTTCACGTGAATGAACAACTTGAGTACATTTTGAGTTTCCCCCTGAATATCCCCCTGAATATCCCCCTGAATATCCCCCTGAATATCCCCCTGGCCCTGCTGCAGAAAGGTGAGAGTCCCCCTGAATATCCCCCTGAATATCCCCTGAATATCCCCCTGGCCCGCTGCTGCAGAAAGGTGAGAGTCCCCCTGAATATCCCCCTGAATATCCCCCTGGCCCCTGCTGCAGAGAGGTGAGAGTCCCCCCTGAATATCCCCCTGAATATCCCCCTGCCCTGCTGCTGCAGAAAGGTGAGAGTCCCCCTGAATATCCCCCTGGCCCGCTGCTGCAGAAAGGTGAGAGTCCCCCTGAATATCCCCTGGCCCCCTGCTGCAGAAAGGTGAGAGTCCCCCCCTGAATATCCCCTGGCCCCCTGCTGCAGAAAGGTGAGAGTCCCCTGAATATCCCCTGGCCCCCTGCTGCAGAAAGGTGAGAGTCCCCCTGAATATCCCCCTGGCCCCCTGCTGCAGAAAGGTGAGAGTCCCCCTGAATATCCCCCTGGCCTGCTGCTGCAGAAAGGTGAGAGTCCCCCCTGAATATCCCCCTGGCCTGCTGCTGCAGAAGGTGAGAGTCCCCCCTGAATATCCCCTGGCCCGCTGCTGCAGAAAGGTGAGAGTCCCCCTGAATATCCCCCTGAATATCCCCCTGGCCCCCTGCTGCAGAGAGGTGAGAGTCCCCCCTGAATATCCCCCTGAATATCCCCCTGCCCTGCTGCTGCAGAAAGGTGAGAGTCCCCCCTGAATATCCCCCTGGCCTGCTGCTGCAGAAAGGTGAGTGTCCCCCTGAATATCCCCCTGGCCCGCTGCTGCAGAAAGGTGAGAGTCCCCCTGAATATCCCCCTGGCCTGCTGCTGCAGAAAGGTGAGAGTCCCCCTGAATATCCCCCTGGCCTGGCTGCAGAAAGGTGAGTGTCCCCCCTGAATATCCCCCTGGCCCGCTGCTGCAGAAAGGTGAGTGTCCCCCCTGAATATCCCCTGGCCCGCTGCTGCAGAAAGGTGAGAGTCCCCCCTGAATATCCCCCTGGCCCGCTGCTGCAGAAAGGTGAGAGTCAATGGTTCAGTAAGTGAGCTTCAGACCTGAAACAAGCTGAGAGAATATTCATTACACCACTGACAGGAATACTATACTGTATATTTATATATATTTTATTAAGGTTACATGTGATCTTTAATATAAATATGTTCAGCTTTCAGTGCAGCAGAGAAGATTCACCTGAGAGCAACGCCAGGAAGGAAGCACGCCAAGACAGACCTTCAAAATAAAACTGAGAGGCGATACAACTAAACAGTTTTTAACCTTTAAAGAAGAAAAGATTTGGTGTCATTGTGACGAGGAAAAGAGGAAACACTTTTGTCTCTACTTTAAAGAGTCCTCTCCTGCTGATGTTCAGGTGTATATCAGTGTGTAGTGTCTCTACTTTAAAGAGTCCTCTCCTGCTGATGTTCAGGTGTATATCAGTATGTAGTGTCTCTACTTTAAAGAGTCCTCTCCTGCTGATGTTCAGGTGTATATCAGTATGTAGTGTCTCTACTTTAAAGAGTCCTCTCCTGCTGATGTTCAGGTGTATATCAGTATGTAGTGTCTCTACTTTAAAGAGTCCTCTCCTGCTGATGTTCAGGTGTATATCAGTATGTAGTGTCTCTACTTTAAAGAGTCCTCTCCTGCTGATGTTCAGGTGTATATCAGTATGTAGTGTCTCTACTTTAAAGAGTCCTCTCCTGCTGATGTTCAGGTGTATATCAGTATGTAGTGTCTCTACTTTAAAGAGTCCTCTCCTGCTGATGTTCAGGTGTATATCAGTATGTAGTGTCTCTACTTTAAAGAGTCCTCTCCTGCTGATGTTCAGGTGTATATCAGTATGAGTGTCTCTACTTTAAAGAGTCCTCTCCTGCTGATGTTCAGGTGTATATCAGTATGTAGTGTCTCTACTTTAAAGAGTCCTCTCCTGCTGATGTTCAGGTGTATATCAGTATGAAGTGTCTCTACTTTAAAGAGTCCTCTCCTGCTGATGTTCAGGTGTATATCAGTATTAGTGTCTCTACTTTAAAGAGTCCTCTCCTGCTGATGTTCAGGTGTATATCAGTATGTAGTGTCTCTACTTTAAAGAGTCCTCTCCTGCTGATGTTCAGGTGTATATCAGTATGTAGTGTCTCTACTTTAAAGAGTCCTCTCCTGCTGATGTTCAGGTGTATATCAGTATGTAGTGTCTCTACTTTAAAGAGTCCTCTCCTGCTGATGTTCAGGTGTATATCAGTATGTAGTGTCTCTACTTTAAAGAGTCCTCTCCTGCTGATGTTCAGGTGTATATCAGTATGTAGTGTCTCTACTTTAAAGAGTCCTCTCCTGCTGATGTTCAGGTGTATATCAGTATGTAGTGTCTCTACTTTAAAGAGTCCTCTCCTGCTGATGTTCAGGTGTATATCAGTATGTGTGTCTCTACTTTAAAGAGTCCTCTCCTGCTGATGTTCAGGTGTATATCAGTATGTAGTGTCCTCTACTTTAAGAGTCCTCTCCTGCTAACACCTAGAACTACAGGAGAGGGGAATAGGAACTCTTTAAAGTCCTACATTCAGTGAGTGTTTATGATCTCTGTCAACATCTTCATTCACAAAATCAAAAACAGTCACATTTAATATGCAGAAAACAAAGAATTCGTCCATAGAAACAACAGATTAATAACAATAACAATACATTCGAGCAGTTGTTAAAAGTGTGACACTTTCTAACTTTAAAGGGAGGATATTTGAGTTTGGCCACGAAACCGATATATTTGGTGTTTTGAGATATTGGAGACGTTGGCAGCAAAAAGTGTGAAAAACCGACGCGACAAAAACATTGTGCAAACATTTGAAGATTAGAAAACGTATTAAATTCAGTTTTGTTTTTGTTATCTAAGAGGAAAGATATCTTCGGTTTTTAACAATTAGCTTTGCATAGAAGTTCAAACCTCATTCTTTAAATAAAGTAAGGAAAAGATAAGAGTGGAGTTTTGTCGAGAAATAAAGAAAACTTCTCAATACGTTAAAAATGAAAATCCTATGAAGTGTTTCCATCTCCGATGTAAACTGTGTGCTATAGTAGTAATAAGGTAATAGCACGATATGTCCTCACGCCTCAGGTATTGCAGGGATTGATCCCAGACGCAGGATCCAATAATAACTGGTTTATTTCAGCACAATAAAGCAAATTAAACTTCCCACGTATTAAAAAAGTGTAATTTTCTAAATGCAGGCAGCTTAACTACGTAACTGTTGAGTATTAGCAAAGTGATATTATATTATTCAATATGTTTAAATAACTCATGCTCATTCCCACGGAAATATGTCCAACATCTGCTGACAACAAACCTCAACACTTCCTGCAGATGTTTCACAATAAAAGCCTGAACTGAGAGGAAGGCCAGGGCTGAGTGAGTGCGTTCAGAGGAAGATTTCATCACCGATAATATGCACGGTTCAATACCTGACCTGTAGAACTGGATCTAAAAACATTTCAGGAGGACGAGCGAGAGAGATACAAACAGGAAGCTAAAGGGTTGTGCTGTTTTCAGAGAGTCCATACCCTGACATCACTTCCTGTCCCCTGGTCTGGAGGTCAATGGTTTCTGAATGTGTTTTTGGTTGTTATCCTGATATAAGGTCTGTGGTTAACACGAGCTGCAGAGACTTTAACATTTTGTTCTACCACATAAAATACGCCAGTAAAAACCCCACTGGAGGATTTGAAAACGGAGGTTGCTAACAAGAGTCTAAATGAGACGAAATAAACGTCATCACGCCCAACATTAGCCACCTTTATTTAGCTTAGCGGTGGGGACGTGAAGTCATGTGACCGTGCTGTAGTTCCTCTGTAGCCCAACATTAGCTTAGCGGTGGGGACGTGAAGTCATGTGACCGTGCTGTAGTTCCTATATAACCCAACATTAGCTTAGCGGTGGGGACGTGAAGTCATGTGACTGTGCTGTAGTTCCTCTGTAGCCCAACATTAGCTTAGCGGTGGTGACGTGAAGTCATGTGACCGTGCTGTAGTTCCTATATAACCCAACATTAGTTTAGCGGTGGTGACGTGAAGTCATGTGACTGTGCTGTAGTTCCTCTGTAGCCCAACATTAGCTTCTTACTTCAGAAATCATAAAGTGGTGTTAATATGTGGAGATTATCCGGCCGAACTAAAGCGTTCCACATCCAGCATGTCTACAGTGTCTCCATCCGTCAGCACGTCAGCGTGGAAACGTCAGCGTGTTTTATTTCCTTTGTAATGTTCATTCATTCGTGCTGAATCAGGACCTCTGCGTCTCCGTTTCATTTCTGTAATCTGCAGCTTGGTCTGTGGGGCGTTCAGTTGAGCAGGAACAAAAGGTCTCTGGATACGTTTATTGAGTTGATCCTAATAAAACACTCACTGCGTATTGTCATTTAACTTTGTTCAATAAGAAGTGTTGGGGAAATGATATCCTGTGTTATTTCATGTATGTTAATTATTATACCTTTAGAAAAACATGCTCCAAACACTGATGGAAGATCATTTTTTAGGATTGTGATTGACTGTTTCAATCTGAAATGTTTTATTAATATGTTTGTTTGCCAAATGAGTAGAATGCCTACACCCTTTCTGAAGAATCTCATTTGTTAGTGATTTGAAGAAATGTATTATTGGGGTACGTTTTATTTATCAAAATTGATAAAAAGGGAGGAACTGTTGGGGAGATATGTTCCTGACCCTCTGACCCAGTGTATCAGTGTGTCCTCACTGAGCAGCTGCACCTTGAGCTGCTCTCAGTGTCTCTCTGCCCCTGCCTGTTGGCGTCAGCTGATAGAGGTTATAGTGATGTATCTTGTTATGCAGCATGTTGATTATTCTCTCAGAGCTAAATACATGGTCTGGGGTAGAGATCCTCAGAAACTCAGAACATGTGAATTCTCCGGCCACAGCTCAAAATAAACCCTCAGTGTTTCCATCAGAGTTCCTGCTCTCTCGTGTCTCTCTGAGTCTCCATTGATCCAGAAGTTTCCATCACAGTCATGTCCGGTCCCCATCAGACCAGGTGGAAGGCCCCCATCAGACCAGGTGGAAGGCCCCCATCAGACCAGGTGGAAGGCCCCATCAGACCAGGTGGAAGGCCCCCATCAGACCAGGTGGAAGGCCCATCAGACCAGGTGGAAGGCCCCATCAGACCAGGTGGAAGGCCCCCATCAGACCAGGTGGAAGGCCCCATCAGACCAGGTGGAAGGCCCCATCAGACCAGGTGGAAGGCCCCCATCAGGAGGTCCAGGTCCCGGGCCTCGGCGGCCTCGCTCAGGTCGGGCCGGTCCATGGTGGAGACGGCGATCCTCAGGGCGTCCCAGATGTTGGCGGACATCTGCTGCTGACTGCAGCGCTGATCCGCCCTCTGCTGGCTCAGAGCCAACAGGAAGTTACTGACCGCCTCCCTGCAGGACAGGAAACACACGTCATCAGATGTGACCGAGTTCAAGATTCAAGATTCAAGGCTTTTATTGTCATGCGTACAGAGCTACAGTGTAGATATGTCAATGAAAATCTGAGGCTCCTCCAACAGAGCAACACAATAACACAGATAAAATAGAATAGAAATATTGCAAGGAGAGTCTATATACAAGTAATTGGAATATGATATATTAGATTTTCACTGCGCAGCGTGAGTTCCTCCTCCTATTGGACCGCTACGTACGGCAACCCCAAGAGGGACATTTGACACAGCGGCGTTTCGCAAAGAAGAAAAAAATAACCGACCACATTAATCTGAACGAGAGAGATGAGTGAAAGTTATTGTTTTCACAACGTGATATCCTGATTATTTGAGAAGTACATTCTTAGAATAAGTGAGACGTTTGCAATTATTTATGGCATTAATAATTAATATCTAATTCTTAACTGTGAATGATTTTCATTTATTTAACAATAGAAAGTTTTAGTCTGGCCAAACCTTTTCTGTTGAGATTCCTGGAAAACGGAAATTACATAAAAGATTTTTGATAAAAAAAGTTGAAAGAACAAAACTCTGTTATTAGATCAGTATTTTTCTCATATGACAACTAATGCTCAATCTGAAAGGTCTCTCTCAGCTTTAGAGCCAGATGATATTTTTGTTGACTTCATACATTATCATATCAAATGTGATCATAAACCAACACACTTTTTACAGATATAGTTTATACGTTTATGGCGGACCAACTCGATCTTGCGCCGTGTGAATCAGGCAGTCAGCTCCTGATGGTCCTGTGTCTCCATGTTAAACACGGGTCAGTACCTGAAAAACTGCTCCACCTGTTAAAAATCTGCTCAAAGATTGTTGGTCACCCTGTCAGAGACTTTCTGACTCACAGACCATAATAACCTGAGAGGCTCCAACAGCATCATCTGGGACCCAAAGCATGCTCTGACAGAGAGGATGAACTGCTACCATCTGATGGAGATCACTAAAGCCTGAAGCATCCTCTGTGCTCCAGTCCTCTCAGTGAGCACAGAGCTACAGATCAGATGCACGCTGAAGGCTCTTTGAGCATCTCTCTCTGATCCTGCTGTGATGTTACATGTTTGTTGTTTGTTTCTCATGAGTCTTGATGTTTGTCTGTTGATGTTACACATGGAGCTGCTGTGATGCAAGGAGCATCTCAGACTTCATCTGACCGTTAAAGTATCATCGTATGGTATGGTTTGGTATGGTACGGTACAGTATGGTACGGTGCAGTGCGGTGTGGTACATTACATTACATGTCACTTGTTAGATGCTTTTATCCAAAGGGACTTACATACTCAATACTTAGAGCAATCCCCACAGGAGCACTTTGGGGTGAAGTGTCTCAGGGACACAACGACATGCTGACTGCAGTGGGGTTTGAACCTGTGCTCCCTGATCCCAACACCTACGGAAAACCCACTACGCCACACGCCCCCCTGGTACAGTACAGTATGGTACAGTGCGGTACGGTGCGGTGTGGTATGGTATGGTATGGCACAGTATGGTATGGTACGGTACAGTATGGTATGGCACAGTATGGTATGGTACGGTACAGTATGGTATGGTACAGTATGGTATGGTACGGTACAGTATGGTATGGTACGGTACAGTATGGTATGGTACAGTACAGTATGGTACAGTACAGTATGGTACAGTATGGTACAGTGCGGTACGGTGCGGTGTGGTATGGTACAGTACAGTATGGTACAGTACAGTATGGTACAGTATGGTACAGTGCGGTACGGTGCGGTACAGTATGGTACAGTACAGTATGGTACGGTACAATATGGTATGGTACAGTATGGTATGGTACAGTATGGTATGGTACGGTACAGTATGGTACGGTACAGTATGGTACGGTACAGTACAGTATGGTACGGTACAGTATGGTATGGTACGGTACAGTACAGTATGGTATGGTACGGTACCTGTGGGCCCCCAGGTTGATGCAGCTGATCCCCAGGTTGTATCTGGAGCGGATGAATCCAGGCTGCAGCTCCAGGGCCCGGCTGTAGGCCTCCACCGCCTCCTCGCTGCGGTCCCCGTTCGCTAACGTGGCCCCGAGACGGTTCCACAGCAGGTAATCCTGGGGGGAGGTTCTTATTTCACACTCAGTGCAAGTACATACATAACCTTAAAGGTCCCCTATCATGCACAATGCACTTGTTGTTGTCTTCTCTACATCACCATGTGTCCCCGGTGTGTCAGGAGACTCACAAAGTGATGTCTCTTCTACATCACCATGTGTCCCCTGTGTGTCAGGAGACTCACTAAGTGATGTCTTCTCTACATCACCATGTGTCCCCGGTGTGTCAGGAGACTCACAAAGTGATGTCTTCTCTACATCACCATGTGTCCCCGGGTGTCAGGAGACTCACTAAGTGATGTCTTCTCTACATCACCATGTGTCCCCGGTGTGTCAGGAGACTCACTAAGTGATGTCTCTTCTACATCACTATGTGTCCCCGGTGTGTCAGGAGACTCACTAAGTGATGTCTCTTCTACATCACTATGTGTCCCGGTGTGTCAGGAGACTCACTAAGTGATGTCTCTTCTACATCACTATGTGTCCCCGGTGTGTCCCCGGTGTGTCAGGAGACTCACAAAGTGATGTCTTTAATACATCACCATGTGTCCCCGGTGTGTCAGGAGACTCACAAAGTGATGTCTTTAATACATCACCATGTGTCCCCGGTGTGTCAGGAGACTCTCAAAGTGTCAGGAAATCAAACCCTCTCTCTTCTCCTCCGTACCCACATCTCTAAAAACGGGGGAACAACGGAGCTGATCCAGATTTGCTGCGTCATGAGGACATTACTAAAATGTGGGCGGGCTTTACACCCACGGGCCAATCAGAAACGTTGCTGTCACAAACAATGAGACGTGTTCTGGAAGTAATATGGTCTGTGTTTACATTAGCATGCTAACACTCAGAGCTAACCTGTACTGGAGAGAGTATGTGTGAAGAAGCAGGAAATCAAAAGGAACTCACCTTGTGGTAAACCTGAGGAGAGAGAGAGTTTGAGCTCCATCCTGTTTCAGAGAGAATCCTTGATGTGGTTTGGAACATGATATGGAGTTTAATCACGGCAGCATTTAGCGGAGTTTCTGCTGGGAGAGTTCTCCTGATGAGATCTACTCTCTCTCTAAAGCTACTGACCCAGAGTCATCTCTTTAGTAACAGCTGGAAGAGAGGGGGGGGGCTACAAGGATCTGTTTGGGGTTTGGAGCAGGACACTTCAGAGACATGTCTTTATATATCTGAGACCTGTATTATATGCCTAAAAATAGCATAATAGGAGACCTTTAATGACTACACTAGGACCTGTGTGTGTGTGTGTGTGTGTGTACCTGGGGTCTGGAGCTCAGAGCTGCTCTGAATGCTAGCTCTGCTCTCTGGAAGTCAGAGCTCAGGTTGTAGAGGACGCCGAGGCCGGTCTGCAGGTCGGGGTCCACGGAGTCAGGGTTCATCAGAGAGGCCTCCTGGAAGAGGAGCAGCACCTCCTGCAGACTGCACACACACACACACACACACACACACACACACACACACACACACACACACACACACACACACACACACACACACACACACACACACACACACACACACACACACACACACACACACACACACACACACACACACACACACACACACACCCTTTACTCACAGACTCTTCTTGCACATCTCAAAACATTCTCTTGCACTATTTTATCTGTTTTATAAGTTTTATGTCCTATATATATTCATGTTGCTCTGTTGGAGGAGCCTCAGGTGTGCGTACCTGGCGGGTGGGGGGGGCCCCTGCGCGGCGTGCCCCCCCCCGCTGCAGCAGCTGGTGGTATCGGGGGTGGTGAGAGAGCCAGCGCTGCAGGGTGTCGCACGCCCCCCCCCCAACCCCAAGGTTAGTGAAGCTCACCGCCAGAGACATGAGCGCCGGCAGGTTGTTGGGGCGCAGCTCCAGACAGGGGGGGGGGGAAGGTACAAATACATATCCTCCTGTCAACAATGTGTTTATACTGTGTTTATACTGTGTTTATACTGTGTTTATACTGCGTTAGAACTGCATTTGTATTGTGTTTCTACTGCATTCCAGCCACGTTTGTACTGCACTCATTTGCTTTGTACTGCGTGTTCACTGTGTGAGCCTCTCCTGTGTTCTCCTCTGCATTTATTCCAGGCTCAGCTCCGTTCAGGTCTCTTTGCGTTTGTTTTGGAGTAGAAGAGTGTTAAAGAGAAAGCTGAACACAGGAGCATGAGTCTGCTGTGTGACCTGCAGGGGGCGCTGGAGATGCTCAGTGATGTACATGTGAATATAACAACAGGAAGTGGGACCTCTGCAGGGACGCGATGGCCGCCTGCTCGTTCTCGTTCTCAGCCTGAGTCATTCCCAGAACCTGCCAGGCCTGAGGACACAGGAAGGAGAGGAGGTTAACTTCCTGTTCATCAACGTAGTCTGATTCCAGATCACAGAGTCCTGCTGTGAACCTGGAGGTGATGAGACCCCAAAGTCTGAAGATAGTAGGGTCTCCAGCTCATAGAAACTGCTGGATGATAACCTGCAGATGTTGGGACATTGACATTTGTACAATTAGCAGTTTTGTTGTGGTTTTGGAGGTTATTGAGGATGCTGAATCCATTTCTCACATTTTCAGGATCAAAAATAGCAGAATGAAAGCATATCTGTACTCTCTGTGGACTGACTCTGACTTCCATGAGGAGTGTTGCAACCATTGGATATAGAGGGCACAAGATGAACATAATTATCTCTACTGTGGACAATTTACTCTTCAAATAGATATTAAATGGCCCCTTTCTGGTTAAAACTGTGATATTTGATCCTGAAAATGTTAGAAACTGATTCAGCATCCTCAATAACCCCAAAACTGTCCAAATTGACCAAACCATTTTTTAACTATTGTCCCCAAAGGCTACGATGCTAATTAACCCATCTTATGGTAATTGTGTAAATGTCCCAACATCTGCAGATTAGCATCCAGCAGTCTCTATGAGCTGGAGACCCTCCTCTACATCTCTATCAGAACACTTTGGGGTCTCATCACCTCCAGGTTCCCATCAGGACTCTGTGAGCTGGAATCAGGACGAAAGCTTTCACAAAGACAGATACAGGAACACATTCCTGCCGACTGCAATAACTCTGATAACACATCTCCTCTGGAGGAGAACTCTCTGCTTCTCTGATAACACATCTCCTCTGGAGGAGAACGCTCTGCTTCTCTGATAACACATCTCCTCTGAAGGAGAACGCTCTGCTTCTCTGATAACACATCTCCTCTGGAGGAGAACGCTCTGCTTCTCTGATAACACATCTCCTCTGGAGGAGAACTCTCTGCTTCTCTGATAACACATCTCCTCTGGAGGAGAACGCTCTGCTTCTCTGATAACACATCTCCTCTGAAGGAGAACTCTCTGCTTCTCTGATAACACATCTCCTCTGGAGGAGAACTCTCTGCTTCTCTGATAACACATCTCCTCTGAAGGAGAACTCTCTGCTTCTCTGATAACACATCTCCTCTGGAGGAGAACTCTCTGCTTCTCTGATAACACATCTCCTCTGGAGGAGAACTCTCTGCTTCTCTGATAACACATCTCCTCTGGAGGAGAACGCTCTGCTTCTCTGATAACACATCTCCTCTGGAGGAGAACGCTCTGCTTCTCTGATAACACATCTCCTCTGGAGGAGAACTCTCTGCTTCTCTGATAACACATCTCCTCTGGAGGAGAACGCTCTGCTTCTCTGATAACACATCTCCTCTGGAGGAGAACTCTCTGCTTCTCTGATAACACATCTCCTCTGGAGGAGAACGCTCTGCTTCTCTGATAACACATCTCCTCTGAAGGAGAACTCTCTGCTTCTCTGATAACACATCTCCTCTGGAGGAGAACTCTCTGCTTCTCTGATAACACATCTCCTCTGGAGGAGAACTCTCTGCTTCTCTGATAACACATCTCCTCTGGAGGAGAACGCTCTGCTTCTCTGATAACACATCTCCTCTGGAGGAGAACTCTCTGCTTCTCTGATAACACATCTCCTCTGGAGGAGAACTCTCTGCTTCTCTGATAACACATCTCCTCTGGAGGAGAACTCTCTGCTTCTCTGATAACACATCTCCTCTGGAGGAGAACTCTCTGCTTCTCTGATAACACATCTCCTCTGGAGGAGACTCTCTGCTTCTCTGATAACACATCTCCTCTGGAGGAGAACTCTCTGCTTCTCTGATAACACATCTCCTCTGGAGGAGAACTCTCTGCTTCTCTGATAACACATCTCCTCTGGAGGAGAACTCTCTGCTTCTCTGATAACACATCTGCTCTGGAGGAGAACTCTCTGCTTCTCTGATAACACATCTCCTCTGGAGGAGAACTCTCTGCTTCTCTGATAACACATCTCCTCTGGAGGAGAACTCTCTGCTTCTCTGAAACACATCTCCTCTGGAGGAGAACTCTGTGCTTCTCTGATAACACATCTCCTCTGGAGGAGAACTCTCTGCTTCTCTGATAACACATCTCCTCTGGAGGAGAACTCTCTGCTTCTCTGATAACACATCTGCTCTGGAGGAGAACTCTCTGCTTCTCTGATAACACATCTGCTCTGGAGGAGAACTCTCTGCTTCTCTGATAACACATCTCCTCTGGAGGAGAACGCTCTGCTTCTCTGATAACTGGACTCACACTGTACATTTTACATTTATGTTCAATCTAATATTTAATAATCCATTCCTTGCACAATTAATGTATATAATATCCTGCTTATATTTTGTTACTGTACACTTGTATTTCCACATGTATATTTTTTACTTTTTTAATGCTATTTTATTTCTATTTGAGACGTTTACATGTTTGATTGTTTATTTCTAGTCTTTTAATTTCTCTAATGTGCAATGCCTTGTCTTTTTATGCTGCTGCAACGCAAACATTTCCCTCATTGGGATCAATAAAGAACTTTTTGTCTCATGAGAAAGCAGCGATGCGTTCAGGTTCACCTCGGAGTCCTGGGGGTCCTGCTGGATGGCCGCCTCCAGCAGCAGCACGGCGGCATTCAGGTCGCCCCCCCGAGCTTTGTCCTGGCCCTCGGTGAAGGCGCTGGGCGTCTCTCTGTACGGGTTGTTGGCCTGGAACACGTACACCTGCTGCAGAGAAACACCTGTTAGGAACACCTGCTGCAGAGAAACACCTGTTAGGAACACCTGCTGCAGAGAAACACTGGTGAGGAACACCTGGTGAGGAACCAGTACACCTGCTGCAGAGAAACACCTGTGAGGAACACCTGGTGAGGAACCAGTACACCTGCTGCAGAGAAACACCTGTTAGGAACACCTGGTGAGGAACCAGTACACCTGCTGCAGAGAAACACCTGTGAGGAACACCTGGTGAGGAACCAGTACACCTGCTGCAGAGAAACACCTGTTAGGAACACCTGGTGAGGAACCAGTACACCTGCTGCAGAGAAACACCTGTGAGGAACACCTGGTGAGGAACCAGTACACCTGCTGCAGAGAAACACCTGTTAGGAACACCTGCTGCAGAGAAACACCTGTGAGGAACACCTGGTGAGGAACCAGTACACCTGCTGCAGAGAAACACTGGTGAGGAACACCTGCTGCAGAGAAACACCTGTTAGGAACACCTGGTGGAACCAGTACACCTGCTGCAGAGAAACACCTGGTGAGGAACACCTGGTGAGGAACCAGTACACCTGCTGCAGAGAAACACCTGTGAGGAACACCTGGTGAGGAACCAGTACACCTGCTGCAGAGAAACACCTGTTAGGAACACCTGGTGAGGAACCAGTACACCTGCTGCAGAGAAACACCTGGTGAGGAAACCTGCTGCAGAGAAACACATGTGAGGAACCAGTACACCTGCTGCAGAGAAACACCTGGTGAGGAACACCTGCTGCAGAGAAACACCTGGTGAGGAACACCTGCTGCAGAGAAACACCTGTTAGGAACACCTGGTGAGGAACCAGTACACCTGCTGCAGAGAAACACCTGGTGAGGAACACCTGCTGCAGAGAAACACCTGTTAGGAACACCTGCTGCAGAGAAACACCTGGTGAGGAACACCTGCTGCAGAGAAACACCTGTGAGGAACACCTGCTGCAGAGAAACACCTGGTGAGGAACACCTGGTGAGGAACACCTGGTGAGGAACACCTGGTGAGGAACACCTGGTGAGGAACACCTGCTGCAGAGAAATACCTGGTGAGGAACACCTGATGAGGAACACCTGCTGCAGAGAAAACACCTGTGAGGAACACCTGGTGAGGAACACCTGCTGCAGAGAAACACCTGTGAGGAACACCTGGTGAGGAACACCTGGTGAGGAACACCTGGTGAGGAACACCTGGTGAGGAACACCTGGTGAGGAACAAGTACACCTGCTGCAGAGAAACACCTGGTGAGGAACAGGTACACCTGCTGCAGAGAAACACCTGGTGAGGAACACTGGTGAGGAACACCTGGTAGGAACACCTGCTGCAGAGAAACACCTGGTGAGGGTGGACCAGACAGACGGAAGTTTAACTGAAAATAACCTGTATTCAAGGCGACTGGATAAATGCAAAACAGACAAGAACTCTGTTTCCCTCTAATCGCAAAAAGAAGCCACAGAACCCAAGAGAAAACCAGAACTCAAATACAGACATGACAGACTAAAAATAAACAGATCGTAACACACCTGGGTTTGAACACCTTTAACACCGGCTCACCTGAGGGCCAATCCTCACAGAGAACACTCTGAAGGTCACAATGGTTTATCAGGATTCCTTCATCAGTCCCACAGCGGGACATTTACAGCGTTACAGCAAGAAGTGGCATAGCAGGTCAAAGGCATCAATGATTACGAGTTAGCTAACTTCCTAAATATATAAAACAAAACACACATTAGAATACAATTAAAATAAAGACAAATAAGTTCACAGCCATGGCTTGAAATGAGTAGCAGCCCTTCAAACATTCAAAGTGACATGGTGAGGTGTGGAGACATCAAAGTGTTTGGACATTTACATAGAAGTGATTATTGCACAGTACAACTTCACATTGTGTATATCGCTCCAGAGGGCAGCAGTGTGTATTGGGGGGGGGGGGATTGTGCAGTTTATAGAGTGTTTGAACGTACCCTCTCCACGGGGGGGCGGTGGGGGGGGGCGGGACCTCAGACTCCTCCAGCCAGTTCCTGCGAGCGAGCTCCTCCCACTCCGCCTGCATCTTATCCCAGAACTCTGTGTCCGACTGGGGCAGAAGTACTGCGTTAGTACTGCGTTTGTACTGCGTTTGTACTGCGTTTATACTGCGTTAGTACTGCGTTTATACTGCGTTAGTACTGCGTTTATACTGCGTTAGTACTGCGTTAGTACTGCGTTTATACTGCGTTAGTACTGCGTTTGTACTGCGTTAGTACTGCGTTAGTACTGCGTTTATACTGCGTTTTTGTACTGCGTTTATACTGCGTTAGTACTGCGTTTATACTGCGTTAGTACTGCGTTTATACTGCGTTAGTACTGCGTTTATACTGCGTTAGTACTGCGTTAGTACTGCGTTTATACTGCATTAGTACTGCGTTTGTACTGCGTTAGTACTGCGTTAGTACTGCGTTAGTACTGCGTTTGTACTGCGTTTGTACTGCGTTTGTACTGCGTTTATACTGCGTTAGTACTGCATTAGTAATGCGTTTATACTGCGTTAGTACTGCGTTTATACTGCGTTAGTACTGCGTTAGTACTGCGTTTGTACTGCGTTTATACTGCGTTAGTACTGCATTAGTAATGCGTTTATACTGCGTTAGTACTGCGTTTATACTGCGTTAGTACTGCGTTAGTACTGCGTAAGTACTGCGTTTATACTGCGTTAGTACTGCGTTAGTACTGCGTTTATACTGCGTTAGTACTGCGTTAGTACTGCGTTTATACTGCGTTAGTATTGCGTTTATACTGCGTTAGTACTGCGTTAGTACTGCGTTAGTACTGCGTTTATACTGCGTTAGTACTGCATTAGTACTGCGTTTATACTGCATTAGTACTGCGTTTATACTGCATTAGTACTGCGTTTGTACTGCGTTAGTACTGCGTTTATACTGCGTTAGTATTGCATTAGTACTGCGTTTATACTGCATTAGTACTGCGTTTGTACTGCGTTAGTACTGCATTAGTACTGCGTTTATACTGCGTTAGTACTGCGTTAGTACTGCGTTTATACTGCGTTAGTACTGCGTTTATACTGCGTTAGTACTGCGTTAGTACTGCGTTAGTACTGCGTTTGTACTGCGTTTGTACTGCGTTTGTACTGCGTTTGTACTGCGTTTGTACTGCGTTTGTACTGCGTTTGTACTGCGTTAGTACTGCGTTTGTACTGCGTTTGTACTGCGTTAGTACTGCATTAGTACTGCGTTAGTACTGCGTTTGTACTGCGTTAGTACTGCGTTTATACTGCGTTAGTACTGCGTTAGTACTGCGTTTTATACTGCGTTAGTACTGCGTTTATACTGCATTAGTACTGCGTTTGTACTGCGTTAGTACTGCATTAGTACTGCGTTAGTACTGCGTTAGTACTGCGTTTATACTGCATTAGTACTGCGTTTGTACTGCGTTAGTACTGCATTAGTACTGCGTTTATACTGCGTTAGTATTGCATTAGTACTGCGTTTATACTGCATTAGTACTGCGTTTGTACTGCGTTAGTACTGCATTAGTACTGCGTTTATACTGCGTTAGTACTGCGTAGTACTGCGTTTACTGCGTTAGTACTGATTTTACTGCGTTAGTACTGCGTTAGTACTGCGTTAGTACTGCGTTTGTACTGCGTTTGTACTGCGTTTGTACTGCGTTTGTACTGCGTTTGTACTGCGTTTGTACTGCGTTTGTACTGCGTTTGTACTGCGTTTGTACTGCGTTAGTACTGCGTTTGTACTGCGTTTGTACTGCGTTAGTACTGCATTAGTACTGCGTTTACTGCGTTTGTACTGCGTTAGTACTGCGTTTATACTGCGTTAGTACTGCGTTAGTACTGCGTTTATACTGCGTTAGTACTGCGTTTAATTTGTAATGATAATGTCACACTGCGATGGACACCTTTCTATATCTGCTTACTCTTATTCTCCAAAAAGTTAGTGTAATAATAGCTGCAGATGGATCCGTGATGTTAACATGTTAGTGTAATAATAGCTGCAGATGGATCCATGATGTTAACATGTTAGTGTAATAATAGCTGCAGATGGATCCGTGATGTTAACATGTTAGTGTAATAATAGCTCCAGATGGATCCATGATGTTAACATGTTAGTGTAATAATAGCTCCAGATGGATCCGTGATGTTAACATGTTAGTGTAATAATAGCTCCAGATGGATCCATGATGTTAACATGTTAGTGTAATAATAGCTCCAGATGGATCCGTGATGTTAACATGTTAGTGTAATAATAGCTCCAGATGGATCCATGATGTTAACATGTTAGTGTAATAATAGCTGCAGATGGATCCGTGATGTTAACATGTTAGTGTAATAATAGCTCCAGATGGATCCATGATGTTAACATGTTAGTGTAATAATAGCTGCAGATGGATCCATGATGTTAACATGTTAGTGTAATAATAGCTCCAGATGGATCCATGATGTTAACATGTTAGTGTAATAATAGCTCCAGATGGATCCGTGATGTTAACATGTTAGTGTAATAATAGCTCCAGATGGATCCATGATGTTAACATGTTAGTGTAATAATAGCTCCAGATGGATCCATGATGTTAACATGTTAGTGTAATAATAGCTCCAGATGGATCCATGATGTTAACATGTTAGTGTAATAATAGCTGCAGATGGATCCATGATGTTAACATGTTAGTGTAATAATAGCTGCAGATGGATCCGTGATGTTAACATGTTAGTGTAATAATAGCTGCAGATGGATCCATGATGTTAACATGTTAGTGTAATAATAGCTGCAGATGGATCCGTGATGTTAACATGTTAGTGTAATAATAGCTCCAGATGGATCCATGATGTTAACATGTTAGTGTAATAATAGCTCCAGATGGATCCGTGATGTTAACATGTTAGTGTAATAATAGCTCCAGATGGATCCATGATGTTAACATGTTAGTGTAATAATAGCTCCAGATGGATCCGTGATGTTAACATGTTAGTGTAATAATAGCTCCAGATGGATCCATGATGTTAACATGTTAGTGTAATAATAGCTGCAGATGGATCCATGATGTTAACATGTTAGTGTAATAATAGCTCCAGATGGATCCATGATGTTAACATGTTAGTGTAATAATAGCTGCAGATGGATCCATGATGTTAACATGTTAGTGTAATAATAGCTGCAGATGGATCCATGATGTTAACATGTTAGTGTAATAATAGCTCCAGATGGATCCATGATGTTAACATGTTAGTGTAATAATAGCTCCAGATGGATCCGTGATGTTAACATGTTAGTGTAATAATAGCTCCAGATGGATCCATGATGTTAACATGTTAGTGTAATAATAGCTGCAGATGGATCCATGATGTTAACATGTTAGTGTAATAATAGCTCCAGATGGATCCATGATGTTAACATGTTAGTGTAATAATAGCTCCAGATGGATCCATGATGTTAACATGTTAGTGTAATAATAGCTGCAGATGGATCCATGATGTTAACATGTTAGTGTAATAATAGCTGCAGATGGATCCGTGATGTTAACATGTTAGTGTAATAATAGCTCCAGATGGATCCATGATGTTAACATGTTAGTGTAATAATAGCTGCAGATGGATCCATGATGTTAACATGTTAGTGTAATAATAGCTGCAGATGGATCCATGATGTTAACATGTTAGTGTAATAATAGCTCCAGATGGATCCATGATGTTAACATGTTAGTGTAATAATAGCTGCAGATGGATCCATGATGTTAACATGTTAGTGTAATAATAGCTGCAGATGGATCCGTGATGTTAACATGTTAGTGTAATAATAGCTCCAGATGGATCCATGATGTTAACATGTTAGTGTAATAATAGCTGCAGATGGATCCATGATGTTAACATGTTAGTGTAATAATAGCTGCAGATGGATCCATGATGTTAACATGTTAGAGTAATAATAGCTCCAGATGGATCCATGATGTTAACATGTTAGTGTAATAATAGCTGCAGATGGATCCATGATGGTAACATGTTAGTGTAATAATAGCTCCAGATGGATCCATGAAGTTAACATGTTAGTGTAATAATAGCTGCAGATGGATCCATGATGTTAACATGTTAGTGTAATAATAGCTGCAGATGGATCCATGATGTTAACATGTTAGTGTAATAATAGCTCCAGATGGATCCATGATGTTAACATGTTAGTGTAATAATAGCTCCAGATGGATCCATGATGTTAACATGTTAGTGTGATAATAGCTCCAGAAGGATCCATGATGTTAACATGTTAGTGTAATAATAGCTCCAGATGGATCCATGATGTTAACATGTTAGTGTAATAATAGCTGCAGATGGATCCATGATGTTAACATGTTAGTGTAATAATAGCTCCAGATGGATCCATGATGTTAACATGTTAGTGTAATAATAGCTCCAGATGGATCCATGATGTTAACATGTTAGTGTAATAATAGCTCCAGATGGATCCATGATGTTAACATGTTAGTGTAATAATAGCTCCAGATGGATCCATGATGTTAACATGTTAGTGTAATAATAGCTCCAGATGGATCCATGATGTTAACATTTTAGTGTAATAATAGCTGCAGATGGATCCGTGATGTTAACATGTTAGTGTAATAATAGCTCCAGATGGATCCATGATGTTAACATGTTAGTGTAATAATAGCTCCAGATGGATCCATGATGTTAACATGTTAGTGTAAAATAGCTCCAGATGGATCCGTGATGTTAATATGTTAGTGTAATAATAGCTGCAGATGGATCCATGAAGTTAACATGTTAGTGTAATAATAGCTGCAGATGGATCCATGATGTTAACATGTTAGTGTAATAATAGCTCCAGATGGATCCGTGATGTTAATATGTTAGTGTAATAATAGCTCCAGATGGATCCATGATGTTAACATGTTAGTGTAATAATAGCTGCAGATGGATCCGTGATGTTAACATGTTAGTGTAATAATAGCTGCAGATGGATCCATGATGTTAACATGTTAGTGTAATAATAGCTCCAGATGGATCCATGATGTTAACATGTTAGTGTATAATAGCTCCAGATGGATCCATGATGTTAACATGTTAGTGTAATAATAGCTCCAGATGGATCCATGATGTTAACATGTTAGTGTAATAATAGCTGCAGATGGATCCATGATGTTAACATGTTAGTGTAATAATAGCTGCAGATGGATCCATGATGTTAACATGTTAGTGTAATAATAGCTGCAGATGGATCCATGATGTTAACATGTTAGTGTAATAATAGCTCCAGATGGATCCATGATGTTAACATGTTAGTGTAATAATAGCTCCAGATGGATCCATGATGTTAACATGTTAGTGTAATAATAGCTCCAGATGGATCCATGATGTTAACATGTTAGTGTAATAATAGCTCCAGATGGATCCATGATGTTAACATGTTAGTGTAATAATAGCTGCAGATGGATCCATGATGTTAACATGTTAGTGTAATAATAGCTGCAGATGGATCCGTGATGTTAACATGTTAGTGTGATAATAGCTGCAGATGGATCCATGATGTTAACATGTTAGTGTAATAATAGCTGCAGATGGATCCGTGATGTTAACATGTTAGTGTAATAATAGCTCCAGATGGATCCATGATGTTAACATGTTAGTGTAATAATAGCTGCAGATGGATCCATGATGTTAACATGTTAGTGTAATAATAGCTGCAGATGGATCCATGATGTTAACATGTTAGTGTGATAATAGCTGCAGATGGATCCGTGATGTTAACATGTTAGTGTAATAATAGCTGCAGATGGATCCATGATGTTAACATGTTAGTGTAATAATAGCTCCAGATGGATCCGTGATGTTAACATGTTAGTGTAATAATAGCTCCAGATGGATCCATGATGTTAACATGTTAGTGTAATAATAGCTGCAGATGGATCCATGATGTTAACATGTTAGTGTGATAATAGCTCCAGATGGATGCATGATGTTAACATGTTAGTGTAATAATAGCTGCAGATGGATCCGTGATGTTAACATGTTAGTGTAATAATAGCTCCAGATGGATCCGTGATGTTAACATGTTAGTGTGATAATAGCTCCAGATGGATCCATGATGTTAACATGTTAGTGTAATAATAGCTCCAGATGGATCCATGATGTTAACATGTTAGTGTAATAATAGCTCCAGATGGATCCATGATGTTAACATGTTAGTGTAATAATAGCTGCAGATGGATCCATGATGTTAACATGTTAGTGTAATAATAGCTGCAGATGGATCCATGATGTTAACATGTTAGTGTAATAATAGCTCCAGATGGATCCATGATGTTAACATGTTAGTGTAATAATAGCTGCAGATGGATCCATGATGTAACATGTTAGTGTAATAATAGCTGCAGATGGATCCATGATGTTTTCGACAGCATGTTGACACATGGTTCTTCAGGGTGACTCTACAGTGACGTTCGTCCACTGAATGTTCTCTGAACACAGAAAGGTTTTATCTAAAGAGCCAGATGTGATCACTTTCTGAGGATCAGCTGTTATCTGATCAGTAACGAGAGCTGAGGACACGGAGGCCCAGACTAAAAGTCACATGAGCACTTTAACCACTAACGCTGCTTCCCCCCCCACCCACAAACCTGCAGAGAAAACAGCTAACGCTATCATTAATAAACAATATGATTCAACTGCATTTAATACTGCATTTAATACTGCATTCACACTTTGTTTATACTGCATGTGTACTGCATGTGTACTGCATGTATACTGCATGTATATTGCATGTGTACTGCATGTGTACTGCATGTATACTGCATGTGTACTGCATGTGTACTGCATGTATATTGCATGTGTACTGCACGTGTACTGCACGTGTTCTGCACGTGTACTGCATGTGTATTGCATGTATATTGCATGTGTACTGCATGTATATTGCATGTGTACTGCATGTGTACTGCATGTGTATTGCATGTATACTGCATGTGCACTGCATGTGTACTGCATGTGCACTGCATGTGTACTGCATGTGTACTGCATGTGTATTGCATGTGTACTGCATGTG
>JAAKFY010000004.1:1016431-1038931 GCA_011823955.1 Dissostichus mawsoni | reverse complement strand
AGAGAGTATGTGTGAAGAAGCAGGAAATCAAAAGGAACTCACCTTGTGGTAAACCTGAGAGAGAGAGAGAGTTTGAGCTCCATGCTGTTTCAGAGAGAATCCTTGATGTGGTTTGGAACATGATATGGAGTTTAATCACGGCAGCATTTAGCTGAGTTTCTGCTGGAGAATTCTGATCAGGGGTTAGCTCCCCCTCCTCTTTTGTTTCTTTTTCAAGCTAAGGTCCCAGAATCAGCGTTTCTCTAACGCTGGAACAGAGGGATATGAGGGATTTCTAAAATGCATGATCTGTTTGGTATTTGGAGCAAAATAATATATATATTTTTGTGTTTATATCTGAGACCCATAATATAAGCCCAAAAATAGAGCTAATAGGAGACCTTTGAATCCTCCACGTATTTTCTGTCGTAGCACAAACATCTCTTTCAGCCCAAAACACATAAATGAATTCTGATTCTGTGTCGGGTCACTGCCCCCCCCCCCCGTGTGTCGGGTCGGTGTTTCTCAGACCCCTCCCTCTCTGGTTCCTGCCCCCCCCCCCCTGTGTGTCGGGTCAGTGTTTCTCAGACCCCTCCCTCTCTGGTTCCTGCCCCCCCCCTGTGTGTCGGGTCAGTGTTTCTCAGACCCCTCCCTCTCTGGTTCCTGCCCCCCCCCCCCCCTGTGTGTCGGGTCAGTGTTTCTCAGACCCCTCCCTCTCTGGTTCCTGCCCCCCCCCCCTGTGTGTTGGGTCAGTGTTTCTCAGACCCCTCCCTCTCTGGTTCCTGCGCCCCCCCCCCCCCCCTGTGTGTCGGGTCAGTGTTTCTCAGACCCCTCCCTCTCTGGTTCCTGCCCCCCCCCCCCGCCCCCTGTGTGTCGGGTCAGTGTTTCTCAGACCCCTCCCTCTCTGGTTCCTGCCCCCCCCCCCCGCCCCCTGTGTGTCGGGTCAGTGTTTCTCAGACCCCTCCTCTCTGGTTCCTGCCCCCCCCCCCTGTGTGTCAGGTCAGTGTTTCTCAGACCCCTCCCTCTCTGGTTCCTGCCCCCCCCCGCCCTGTGTTTCGGGTCAGTACC
The DNA here is from genome assembly GCA_011823955.1 of Dissostichus mawsoni. Taxonomy (NCBI): domain Eukaryota; kingdom Metazoa; phylum Chordata; class Actinopteri; order Perciformes; family Nototheniidae; genus Dissostichus; species Dissostichus mawsoni. Next base: position 1,037,884 of record JAAKFY010000004.1, on the reverse strand, counting down.
TGGATCCAGGGCGACCCTCTCCGGGGTTCTGGGCTCCACCTGGATCAGCTCCGTCTCCTCGGGGTCCGCTCGGCGCCGGGGGCTCCTGGAGACGGCCTTCCTCCTCAGAGGGCTCCTGCGGGGGGGCCGGATCACCACGGGGCCCCCCGGCTCACTGAGGTCCACCAGGTCCAGAGCTGTGGACAGGACTGAGCAGAACCAGGGGGTCAGAATGAGAATTACTTCATTTATACTGCACTCTTCAAAGCAAAGTTATAAAGTGCATGGATTCAAAACAAGCTTATGTATATATATATATATATATTTGTGTGTGCAATATATACTCACTATACTGAAAATATACTTATTGTACTGCAATATCAACACAGTCTCACCCCTGAAGTCCAGGAGCAACAGTCTCACCCCCTGAATGTCCAGGAGCAACACAGTCTCACCCCCTGAACGTCCAGGAGCAACACAGTCTCACCCCCTGAACGTCCAGGAGCAACACAGTCTCACCCCACTGAACGTCCAGGAGCAACAGTCTCACCCCCTGAACGTCCAGGAGCAACAGTCTCACCCCCTGAACGTCCAGGAGCAACAGTCTCACCCCTGAACGTCCAGGAGCAACACAGTCTCACTCCCTGAACGTCCAGGAGCAACACAGTCTCACCCTGAACGTCCAGGAGCAACACAGTCTCACTCCCTGAACGTCCAGGAGCAACACAGTCTCACCCCCTGAACGTCCAGGAGCACAGTCTCACCCCCTGAACGTCCAGGAGCAACACAGTCTCACTCCCTGAACGTCCAGGGCAACACAGTCTCCCCCCCTGAACGTCCAGGAGCAACACAGTCTCACCCCCTGAACGTCCAGGAGCAACACAGTCTCACTCCTGAAGGTCCAGGAGCAACACAGTCTCACCCCCTGAACGTCCAGGAGCAACACAGTCTCACTCCCTGAACGTCCAGGAGCGACGCTTGGTCAGGGTCCTATGGAGCGACGCTTGGTCAGGGTCCTATGGAGCGACGCTTGGTCAGGGTCCTATGGAGCGACGCTTGGTCAGGGTCCTATGGAGCGACGCTTGGTCAGGGTCCTATGGAGCGACGCTTGGTCAGGGTCCTATGGAGCGACGCTTGGTCAGGGTCCTATGGAGCGACGCTTGGTCAGGGTCCTATGGAGCACGCTTGGTCAGGGTCCTATGGAGCGACGCTTGGTCAGGGTCCTATGGAGCGACGCTTGGTCAGGGTCCTATGGAGCGACGCTTGGTCAGGGTCCTATGGAGCCACGCTTGGTCAGGGTCCTATGGCGTGCAGTTGTGACGCGCCGAGTCTCCTTCAGCTTCATAAACGGACGCAAAGAGCTTTCAACTGATTGCAATGTATTCCCATCGGCGGCGGTATTTGACGCTCAGGGAAGCACCGCATCGGTCCATGTCGGCGGCACTTAAAGGCAATGTGAGCGTCCATTCCCATTGGATAACGGAGGATTTTACACCCGGAAGTAAGTATTCTCTTTACTGTGATATCTGCACTACTCATCAACTCAAAACACCAGATTATCCTTGTTAATTACACAACATTGATTGGTTTAAATTGTGTACAATGCTTTTGTATTTTTCCCCTTCGATTCGGAGAAACAAATATTTTTTCGGAGTTTAGGATGGCAGAAGACACTACACTACCCAGAATCCTCAGCTTTCGTTTGGGACTACAACATGTGCTTTGCTTCACAAACCCCGTGATTAGTCCTCAAGCTCTGTGATTGGATGTTGGAGTGGCAGTGCGCGAAGTTTACACGGAGCGTCAAACAGCACTTTGAAATGGAATGAATCCCATCGACGGCCCACTAACCAAACAGGAATCGAACGTGTCCTACCCCCCCCCCCCCCCCTTAGGTCACAGGCTCTCCAACAGTGCAACACAAAAAACAGATACACAGAAAAAATAGTGCAAGTAAATACAAAAAGAAAAATAGTAAAATAGTAAAAAGTGAAATAGTGCAGTAAGAGTCAAGTGATTGGAATATGATATATTTGAAATCATTTCTAAGTAGCAGCCAGATGAATGTTATGGATGTTGTTTCAAAGTTCAGGTGTTTAATAGTCTTCTGGCCTGTGGGATGAAGCTGTCCCTGAGTCTGGTGGTTTTATACACAACTACGGTGTAGTTATGCAATGATGACAAACTTGGGTCAAAGGTTCCTCAACAAGACATCTATCACTATGTGTGTACCTCCACCATTAAACTGTCATATTCTGCACATTTCTTATTCTATCTACATACATCTTATAAGAGTATAATAAATATGTATAATATCGGTTAAAATAAGTGCTTCAACATAGTTAACATTGCAGGAATGTTGATTGTCAAGTCCCAAAACAAACCATGCAATATATGACGTTAAGTTCTTTGTCAGGCTTAATATTTATCAGATACCCCCAAAGCTTTTTGCTTACATGTATTTAAAAGACCTTAACCTAAAGTATTATTTATGTTTAAATGAAGCCTAATTCGTTGGTCTGTTTTGCACATCCTCCTAATAATATATATATTATATATAATATATATATATATAATTTATCTTTGTACATCCGGCACTAAACTGTTTTATTCTAGATATCATTTACAGTATCTTCTTGATATTTTCTATTCTATATTTCTATCATTGACCTTCTACTTTCCTCCTATTTTGTATGTACTCTTAATATTTAAATGTTTTCATAAATATAACACATTCAAAAGTGCTTTACAAAAATGAAAGACATTAAGAAAAGGCATTTTAAACAGTCATTAAAAAGCAACACAATCGACCTGCATTGCGATGACTCTAAACGTGTAATAACGTGCTTTAACCATAGGTGGTTTGGGTTCAAAAGCTGTCAAGTTTACAGTGTTAACAAAATAAAATATACTGCTGTTTCCGGTTTAGTTTACGGATATATTTAGTTATTGTTTTGATATTTGTAAGAAGATGGTCTTAACATGACCCAGCGGTCTATAGTTCATACAAACAATCATATCAAAACTAAATATCACTACTAACTTTATTGTGAAATTAAAACGGAACGGTAAAAGAATAGTTTCCGGTCTATTCTGAGGCCCGATCTCTGTAGATAAATAAAGAACTACGACAGATGTGTAATATTTAATGCAGCCAAACCATTTATTACAAAGCATTCATGTGATGACTTTCAAAGAGTAAAGCAAGCACTGCTGAATAAAGTATGATTTCATCTTTTACGAAACGTTGTTTTTCATATGGAATGCAGTTGGAGGTCAACCAATCACAGAGCTTGAGGACTAATCACGGGGTTTGTGAAGCAAAGCACATGTTGTAGTCCCAAACGAAAGCTGAGGATTCTGGGTAGTGTAGTGTCTTCTGCCATCCTAAACTCCGAAAAAATATTTGTTTCTCCGAATCGAAGGGGAAAAATACAAAAGCATTGAAAACAATTTAAACCAATCAATGTTGTGTAATCAACAAGGATAATCTGGTGTTTCTGAGTTGATGAGTAGTGCAGATATCACAGTAAAGAGAATACTTACTTCCGGGTGTAAAATCCTCCGTTATCCAATGGGAATGGACGCTCACATTGCCTTTAAGTCCGCCGACATGGACCAATGCGGTGCTTCCCTGAGCGTCAAATACCGCCGCCGATGGGAATACATTGCAATCAGTTGAAAGCTCTTTGCGTCCGTTTATGAAGCTGAAGGAGACTCGGCGCGTCACAACTGCACGCCATAGGACCCTGACCAAGCGTGGCTCCATAGGACCCTGACCAAGCGTGCTCCATAGGACCCTGACCAAGCGTCGCTCCATAGGACCCTGACCAAGCGTCGCTCCATAGGACCCTGACCAAGCGTCGCTCCTGGACGTTCAGGGGGTGAGGCTGTGTTGCTCCTGGACGTTCAGGGGGTGAGGCTGTGTCGCTCCTGGACGTTCAGGGAGTGAGACTGTGTCGCTCCTGGACGTTCAGGGGTGAGACTGTGTCGCTCCTGGACGTTCAGGGGGTGAGACTGTGTCGCTCCTGGACGTCCAGGGGGTGAGACTGTGTTGGCAATATATACTCACTGTACTGCAATATATACTTATTGTACTGCAATAAATACTCACTGTACTGCAATATATACTCACTGTACTCAGGGCCGGCCTAGACATTTTGGTGCCCTTGGCGAGATTATGATTTGGTGCACCCCCCCCCCCGCCCCGCCAAGAAATACCTAATAGAATATATAAAGAATAAATGAAAAATCTCTACAAAAGACCAATACACTACAAAACTGAAACGTATTGACATGTTGGTTATATACATAAAGAAGGTTTCAAATGTATTCGTATTGTATGAACAATTAGGGGTGGACGTGTGGAAAGATTTTTTTTTAACATTTTAAAGTAAAATGCTTCAATCTGGTGCACTTTGAGCAGAATGACTAGAGACTAGATCTAGGGCAGGGGTCGGCAACCGAGGCTCTCGAGCCGCATGCGGCTCTTTCAGCCCTCTGCTCTGGCTCCCTTGAGCTTAGACAAAAATTAGAAGGAAATAAAATAAAAGTATTTGTAGGACTATTTATATTTTGCTGCACGGTTGAAAATGTTTCGTATCTGGTATTTTGAGGTGATACTGTGAAACATAATAAAAAACAAAACGGTTTTAATTAGGTCAACTAAAATATGCGTCACATCCTGCTACGGTCCGCGCCAGCGCCTTTTCCTGCAGGCGATAACCTGACCCCCGGCTCCATGAGCGAACTATGGATACATCAAAGAAAAGAAAAGTATGGGAGGAACACAGAGGGTTTAATTCTGCGTGGACAGAGTTATCTGCTTTCACAGCAAACGATTCGAGTTGTCAAAGATGCCAGCTGACGATCTTCAGTCATAACTCAATCAGTTAAAGGTGGGGTAGGTACTTTTGGAGAAACCAGCTCGAGTGCGCTAGAATTTGAAAATACACAACCGGAACATCCTCACAGAGCCCCTCCGCCAACACACGAACGCGCACATGACCAATGAGGGCACGAGATCAGTGTGTGCACAGATGGAAGGCTGACAGGCAGGTAGGCCGTCCAGTTACTTTAGCCGGCTCAGATGATTGGTTTTATGTATTTATTGTCAAAGCACTGAAGATATTCATTGCTATCGGGATGTTAAGAGCATTCCATGGAATATAAGTGTTTCTGAAATAAATTACATACCCCACCTTTAACTCTTTTTAGGGTGCAGCTATATGTTTTATTTATTTCAAAGTGGGTCAATTTTAATTGTATTTATTTTCTTCAAATGCACAGAGGACTCCCAAGTGCTGTGCTGATTTATTTTAAAGTAGGCCTGTGTATATATTTTTGTATTCTCCTTATAAGAGTTCTTTGTTTCTTATTAGAGGTAAACAGTTTTCTATAATGTAATACATAATAAATGCAAAAAAACTGTAGTTTTTGTTTATGATGTAACAATAAATACAACTTTATAAGCTATCAAGCTATCAAAAATGTTTTGCGGCTCCAGACAAAAGAAAGTGGTGGAAAAGGGGGCAAAATGGCTCTTTTGGTCAAAAAGGATGCAGACCCCTGGACTAGGGGGACAACTCTAAATACCCATCTGAAAAAGATCGGTTTACATTTTAATAACCAATTAAGTATATATTATATATATATTATAGTATATACTATTTAGTATATATTATATATATATATATAGTATATACTATTTAGTATATATTTAGTATGTGACATTTCCAATACCCCACAGCCAGTAACAAATACATGGAACGTATTTCATTTTTGTTGTTCATTCACATCTTATTTTACCAGTTAACATTTATTTATTCATGCGTATTTTTTAATATCTCCAGTTTTAAAGGATATTTTTGGTCCTGGAATGATTTCAAACCTGTTTATCCCAATAATTATAAAGTGTGCCTTGGAAATATTTGTTTACATAATTTGTGACCAAACCGTTTGAGACCCACGGAGATAACTGAGACTAAAGTGAGCTATCTGAACCCTCAGAGTCCTTCACCTCACTGAGACTAAAGTGAACTATCTGAACCCTCAGAGTCCTTCACCTCACTGAGACTAAAGTGAACTATCTGAACCCTCCGAGTCCTTCACCTCACTGAGACTAAAGTGAGCTATCTGAACCTCAGAGTCCTTCACCTCACTGAGACTAAAGTGAACTATCTGAACCCTCCGAGTCCTTCACCTCACTGAGACTAAAGTGAACTATCTGAACCCTCAGAGTCCTTCACCTCACTGAGACTAAAGTGAACTATCTGAACCCTCCGAGTCCTTCACCTCACTGAGACTAAAGTGAACTATCTGAACCCTCAGAGTCCTTCACCTCACTGAGACTAAAGTGAACTATCTGAACCCTCCGAGTCCTTCACCTCACTGAGACTAAAGTGAGCTATCTGAACCCTCCGAGTCCTTCACCTCACTGAGACTAAAATGAGCTATCTGAACCCTCAGAGTCCTTCACCTCACTGAGACTAAAGTGAGCTATCTGAACCCTCAGAGTCCTTCACCTCACTGAGACTAAAGTGAGCTATCTGAACCCTCAGAGTCCTTCACCTCACTGAGACTAAAGTGAACTATCTGAACCCTCAGAGTCCTTCACCTCACTGAGACTAAAGTGAGCTATCTGAACCCTCAGAGTCCTTCACCTCACTGAGACTAAAGTGAGCTATCTGAACCCTCAGAGTCCTTCACCTCACTGAGACTAAAGTGAACCATCTGAACCCTCAGAGTCCTTCACCTCACTGAGACTAAAGTGAACTATCTGAACCCTCAGAGTCCTTCACCTCACTGAGACTAAAAGTGAGCTATCTGAACCCTCAGAGTCCTTCACCTCACTGAGACTAAAGTGAGCTATCTGAACCCTCAGAGTCCTTCACCTCACTGAGACTAAAGTGAGCTATCTGAACCCTCAGAGTCCTTCACCTCACTGAGACTAAAGTGAGCTATCTGAACCCTCAGAGTCCTTCACCTCACTGAGACTAAAGTGAGCTATCTGAACCCTCAGAGTCCTTCACCTCACTGAGACTAAAGTGAGCTATCTGAACCCTCAGAGTCCTTCACCTCACTGAGACTAAAGTGACTATCTGAACCCTCAGAGTCCTTCACCTCACTGAGACTAAAGTGAGCTATCTGAACCCTCAGAGTCCTTCACCTCACTGAGACTAAAGTGAGCTATCTGAACCCTCAGAGTCCTTCACCTCACTGAGACTAAAGTGAGCTATCTGAACCCTCAGAGTCCTTCACCTCACTGAGACTAAAGTGAGCTATCTGAACCCTCAGAGTCCTTCACCTCACTGAGACTAAAGTGAGCTATCTGAACCTCAGAGTCCTTCACCTCACTGAGACTAAAGTGAGCTATCTGAACCCTCAGAGTCCTTCACCTCACTGAGACTAAAGTGAGCTATCTGAACCCTCCGAGTCCTTCACCTCACTGAGACTAAAGTGAGCTATCTGAACCCTCAGAGTCCTTCACCTCACTGAGACTAAAGTGAGCTATCTGAACCCTCAGAGTCCTTCACCTCACTGAGACTAAAGTGAGCTATCTGAACCCTCAGAGTCCTTCACCTCACTGAGACTAAAGTGAGCTATCTGAACCCTCAGAGTCCTTCACCTCACTGAGACTAAAGTGAGCTATCTGAACCCTCAGAGTCCTTCACCTCACTGAGACTAAAGTGAGCTATCTGAACCCTCAGAGTCCTTCACCTCACTGAGACTAAAGTGAGCTATCTGAACCCTCAGAGTCCTTCACCTCACTGAGACTAAAGTGAGCTATCTGAACCCTCAGAGTCCTTCACCTCACTGAGACTAAAGTGAACTATCTGAACCCTCAGAGTCCTTCACCTCACTGAGACTAAAGTGAACTATCTGAACCCTCAGAGTCCTTCACCTCACTGAGCCTAAAGTGAACTATCTGAACCCTCAGAGTCCTTCACCTCACTGAGCGGTAGTTATCAGCCTCAATCCAACAACAATCCACGGTACCGATGCGCGCCCTCTCTCGCTCTCTCTCTCTTACTCGCTCGGAGGCTCGCTCGCACTTTGGCTGTGAGCTGCGGGCGCCAGATAAGTCAAATCCCCCACTTTCATCACTTACAGCGCACATCGTACAGGGCAAATGCAAAAATGTTGCCGGCCCGGGGTGCAAAGGGTGTTTACTTTATTCAATTATTGATGTAAATGTATTACATCAAGGGCAGAACATTTGGCAGAATAAAATGTTTATTATTATTATTTTTATTCTTTCTCCCAGCGCAGCGCCCCTCCAGATCTGGCCCCTAGCGACCGCCTAGTTCGCCAGTGCCAAGGGCCGGCCCTGACTGTACTGCAAAATATACTTATTGTACTGCAATAAATACTCACTGTACTGCAATATATACTCACTGCACTGCAATATATACTCACTGTACTGCAATATATACTTATTGTACTGCAATAAATACTCACTGTACTGCAATATATACTCACTGCACTGCAATATATACTCACTGTACTTGATTATATACTCACTGTACTGCAAAATATACTCACTGTACTGCAAAATATACTTATTGTACTGCAATAAATACTCACTGTACTGCAATATACTCACTGCCCTGCAATATATACTCACTGTACTTGATTATATACTCACTGTACTGCAAATATACTCACTGTACTGCAATATATACTCACTGTACTTCAAATATACTCACTGCACTCCGATAAACACTCACTGCAATATATACTCACTGTACTTCAAAATATACTCACTGCACTGCAATATACACTCACTGCAATATATACTCACTGTACTTCAAAATATACTCACTGCACTGCAATATATACTCACTGTACTTCAAATATACTCACTGCACTGCGATATACACTCACTGCAATATACTCACTGTACTGCAATATATACTCACTGTACTTCAAAATATACTCACTGCACTGCAATATATACTCACTGTACTGCAATATATACTCACTGCACTGCAATATTACTCACTGTACTGCAATATATACTCACTGTACGGAGTGTGTGTGTGGTGTGTGTGTGTGTGTGTGTGTGTGTGTGTGTGTGTGTGTGTGTGATATATAAGGAGATTTATATTTGAGCTGTAATCAATAGAGTATTATATCACAGGTGTATTTAGGTGATGTTTCCCGGTGTTACAGTGACCTCCAAAACTCCTGCTCCATCTCTCAGATTGAATTTGAAACTCAGAAGAAACAGCGTGAGGAGGGGGGGGTGGTGTTAATGAGCGGGAGGAGGTCCTGCTGAGTCAGGCTGACAGATGGGGAAGAGGAGGAGGAAGAGGAGGAGGTCACACACCCACAAGGACACCGATAAAGTTTTGAGGCAAAGACGAAGAAGGAGTTGATCCATTTGCTCCTATGGTCTGTACACAAGTCCTCTGAGCCTGAAGCCATCAGGAGCTAAACACTGACACCTGTGGTAGTGACCAGGACTGTTCAAACATTACACTGCACTGTGTTTCAAGACTGTAACCTGCACTGTGTTTCAAGACTGTAACCTGCACTGTGTTACAAGACTATAACCTGCACTGTGTTACAAGACAGTAACCTGCACTGTGTCACAAGACTGTAACCTGCACTGTGTTACAAGACTGTAACCTGCACTGTGTCACAAGACTGTAACCTGCACTGTGTTACAAGACTGTAACCTGCACTGTGTCACAAGACTGTAACCTGCACTGTGTCACAAGACTGTAACCTGCACTGTGTTACAAGACTGTAACCTGCACTGTGTTACAAGACTTTAACCTGCACTGTGTCACAAGACTGTAACCTGCACTGTGTCACAAGACTGTAACCTGCACTGTGTTACAAGACTGTAACCTGCACTGTGTTACAAGACTGTAACCTGCACTGTGTTACAAGACTTTAACCTGCACTGTGTTACAAGACTGTAACCTGCACTGTGTCACAAGACTGTAACCTGCACTGTGTTACAAGACTGTAACCTGCACTGTGTTACAAGACTTTAACCTGCACTGTGTTACAAGACTGTAACCTGCACTGTGTCACAAGACTGTAACCTGCACTGTGTTACAAGACTTTAACCTGCACTGTGTCACAAGACTGTAACCTGCACTGTGTTACAAGACTGTAACCTGCACTGTGTCACAAGACTGTAACCTGCACTGTGTTACAAGACTGTAACCTGCACTGTGTCACAAGACTGTAACCTGCACTGTGTTACAAGACTTTAACCTGCACTGTGTCACAAGACTGTAACCTGCACTGTGTTACAAGACTGTAACCTGCACTGTGTTACAAGACTTTAACCTGCACTGTGTTACAAGACTGTAACCTGCACTGTGTCACAAGACTGTAACCTGCACTGTGTTACAAGACTTTAACCTGCACTGTGTCACAAGACTGTAACCTGCACTGTGTTACAAGACTGTAACCTGCACTGTGTCACAAGACTGTAACCTGCACTGTGTTACAAGACTTTAACCTGCACTGTGTTACAAGACTGTAACCTGCACTGTGTCACAAGACTGTAACCTGCACTGTGTTACAAGACTGTAACCTGCACTGTGTCACAAGACTGTAACCTGCACTGTGTTACAAGACTTTAACCTGCACTGTGTCACAAGACTGTAACCTGCACTGTGTTACAAGACTTTAACCTGCACTGTGTCACAAGACTGTAACCTGCACTGTGTTACAAGACTGTAACCTGCACTGTGTCACAAGACTGTAACCTGCACTGTGTTACAAGACTTTAACCTGCACTGTGTCACAAGACTGTAACCTGCACTGTGTTACAAGACTGTAACCTGCACTGTGTCACAAGACTGTAACCTGCACTGTGTTACAAGACTGTAACCTGCACTGTGTTTCAAGACTGTAACCTGCACTGTGTCACAAGACTGTAACCTGCACTGTGTTACAAGACTGTAACCTGCACTGTGTCACAAGACTGTAACCTGCACTGTGTTACAAGACTGTAACCTGCACTGTGTTACAAGACTGTAACCTGCACTGTGTTACAAGACTGTAACCTGCACTGTGTTACAAGACTGCAACCTGCACTGTGTCACAAGACTTTAACCTGCACTGTGTTACAAGACTTTAACCTGCACTGTGTTACAAGACTTTAACCTGCACTGTGTTACAAGACTTTAACCTGCACTGTGTTACAAGACTGTAACCTGCACTGTGTTACAAGACTTTAACCTGCACTGTGTTACAAGACTGTAACCTGCACTGTGTTACAAGACTGTAACCTGCACTGTGTTACAAGACTGTAACCTGCACTGTGTTACAAGACTGCAACCTGCACTGTGTTACAAGACTGTAACCTGCACTGTGTTACAAGACTGTAACCTGCACTGTGTCACAAGACTGTAACCTGCACTGTGTTACAAGACTGTAACCTGCACTGTGTCACAAGACTGTAACCTGCACTGTGTCTCAAGACTGTAACCTGCACTGTGTTTCAAGACTGTAACCTGCACTGTGTCACAAGACTGTAACCTGCACTGTGTCACAAGACTGTAACCTGCACTGTGTTACAAGACTGTAACCTGCACTGTGTCACAAGACTGTAACTTGCACTGTGTTTCAAGACTGTAACCTGCACTGTGTTACAAGACTGTAACCTGCACTGTGTCACAAGACTGTAACCTGCACTGTGTCACAAGACTGTAACCTGCACTGTGTCACAAGACTGTAACCTGCACTGTGTCACAAGACTGTAACCTGCACTGTGTCTCAAGACTGTAACCTGCACTGTGTCTCAAGACTGTAACCTGCACTGTGTCACAAGACTGTAACCTGCACTGTGTCTCAAGACTGTAACCTGCACTGTGTTTCAAGACTGTAACCTGCACTGTGTTACAAGACTGTAACCTGCACTGTGTCACAAGACTGTAACCTGCACTGTGTCACAAGACTGTAACCTGCACTGTGTTTCAAGACTGCAACCTGCACTGTGTCACAAGACTGTAACCTGCACTGTGTTACAAGACTGTAACCTGCACTGTGTCACAAGACTGTAACCTGCACTGTGTCACAAGACTTTAACCTGCACTGTGTTACAAGACTGTAACCTGCACTGTGTTACAAGACTTTAACCTGCACTGTGTCACAAGACTGCAACCTGCACTGTGTTACAAGACTGTAACCTGCACTGTGTTACAAGACTTTAACCTGCACTGTGTCACAAGACTTTAACCTGCACTGTGTTACAAGACTTTAACCTGCACTGTGTACAAGACTGTAATGCAGCGTCCACACGTACGCGGTGAAAAAATCTTGGCGGTGGGCGTGTCTGAAGCTTGGGGATTTTTTGCGAGCAACGCGACCAACAACCAATCACATGAATTTTAGAATATAAACTATGAAATGTGAAATCAGAATATGTGCAGAAAGGAGTATGACATTGTGTGCATTCATGTGATGCATATAGTCTATGATGTGGCAGAGGTAAAGTGTCAGCGGGGAGGGCTATGATGAACATTTATGAGATTAATGTCTATGGTGCTATTTTATGCTACATTCCATGCTGGCTAAATATACTGTCTATGCTTGCTAGCAATGTTAAAACGAAGTAAACTGGATATAAAATCCCAAACAGGCGAAAACCTACCAGTTTCACCCACTGTCTCTGCCACCTCCCTCCATGCCTGGTTCCTCCGGTATGTATCCCGGTAGGTAAACAGGGACTGGTCATAAAGAACCGGGTGATTTGCTACCGCAATAACTAATTTCTCCTCCATTTTGTTAGGAATATAGAAATGAACTGCGGTATGTCACTCCCAGCTTACACGCGGTTTGATTGGCTAGCGCTTGTACAGTCAGATTTGCATAAACGGGATTTGATTGGCTGACGCTTCCACCTCAAAGATTTCCAGGCGTTCCAGGCGTCAAAAGTTGAACAATGTTCAACTTTTGAATCCTGGAACGCCTGTAAATCGCCGCTCTGCTTCCCACAATGCAGTTCGGGGAAAAGTGAGGCGAAGTGACGTCACCCCATTCAAAGTGAATGGGCAGAAGCGTTGGAAGATTTTTTCACCGCGTACGTGTGGACGGGGCGTGACCTGCACTGTGTCACAAGACTTTAACCTGCACTGTGTCACAAGACTGTAACCTGCACTGTGTCACAAGACTGCAACCTGCACTGTGTCACAAGACTGTAACCTGCACTGTGTCACAAGACTGTAACCTGCACTGTGTCACAAGACTGTAACCTGCACTTTGTCACAAGACTGTAACCTGCACTGTGTCACAAGACTGTAACCTGCACTGTGTCACAAGACTGTAACCTGCACTGTGTTACAAGACTGTAACCTGCACTGTGTTACAAGACTGTAACCTGCACTGTGTCACAAGACTGTAACCTGCACTGTGTCACAAGACTGTAACCTGCACTTTGTCACAAGACTGTAACCTGCACTGTGTCACAAGACTGTAACCTGCACTGTGTCACAAGACTGTAACCTGCACTGTGTTACAAGACTGTAACCTGCACTTTGTCACAAGACTGTAACCTGCACTGTGTTACAAGACTGTAACCTGCACTGTGTCACAAGACTGTAACCTGCACTGTGTTACAAGACTGTAACCTGCACTGTGTTACAAGACTGTAACCTGCACTGTGTTACAAGACTGTAACCTGCACTTTGTCACAAGACTGTAACCTGCACTGTGTCACAAGACTGTAACCTGCACTGTGTCACAAGACTGTAACCTGCACTTTGTCACAAGACTGTAACCTGCACTGTGTTACAAGACTGTAACCTGCACTGTGTTACAAGACTGTAACCTGCACTGTGTTACAAGACTGTAACCTGCACTGTGTTACAAGACTGTAACCTGCACTGTGTCACAAGACTGTAACCTGCACTGTGTCACAAGACTGTAACCTGCACTTTGTCACAAGACTGTAACCTGCACTGTGTTACAAGACTGTAACCTGCACTGTGTTACAAGACTGTAACCTGCACTGTGTTACAAGACTGTAACCTGCACTTTGTCACAAGACTGTAACCTGCACTTTGTCACAAGACTGTAACCTGCACTGTGTCACAAGACTGTAACCTGCACTGTGTCACAAGACTGTAACCTGCACTGTGTCACAAGACTGTAACCTGCACTGTGTCACAAGACTGTAACCTGCACTGTGTCACAAGACTGTAACCTGCACTCTCATCTGTACACGTATGTAAATATATTCAGAGATGTTAAAGTACACACATCCTTTACTCAAGTAGAAGTACAGATACTCGTGTTTAAACATACTCTGGTAAAAGTAGAAGTACTGACTAAACTTCTTTACTCAAGTAAAAGTAAAGAGGCTTTGAAATGTACTTCAGTAAAAAGTACCCATAACTAGCAGCTGTTTTAAAGAGTACCTGACCTCCCTTTATATCAATAGAACAATAATGTCATTGTTAGCTAATGAATGTTTCCATGCTGAACAACGGCAACATGACAACGTTTCCATTGGTCCCTCTTCTTTAGAGAAGACCAGGAAATGATGGATACACGGATCGTGTTCAAATCAATAGGCACGCAATGACTCTAAATAATAATGATCACGCCACCAAACACACATTCAGACTAAAGGAACCAGCCTGTTTGGAACATGGAAGAAGTAGAAAGTACAGGTATTTGGGTTCAACATGGAAGAAGTAGAAAGTACAGGTATTTGGGTTCAACATGTAAGAAGTAGAAAGTTCAGGTATTTGGGTTCAACATGTAAGAAGTAGAAAGTACAGGTATTTGGGTTCAACATGTAAGAAGTAGAAAGTACAGGTATTTGGGTTCAACATGTAAGAAGTAGAAAGTACAGGTATTTGGGTTCAACATGTAAGAAGTAGAAAGTACAGGTATTTGGGTTCAACATGTAAGAAGTAGAAAGTACAGGTATTTGGGTTCAACATGTGAAAGTAGAAAGTACAGGTATTTGGGTTCAACATGGAAGAAGTAGAAAGTTCAGGTATTTGAGTTCAACATGTAAGAAGTAGAAAGTACAGGTATTTGTGTTCAACATGTAAGAAGTAGAAAGTACAGGTATTTGTGTTCAACATGGAAGAAGTAGAAAGTTCAGGTATTTGGGTTCAACATGTAAGAAGTAGAAAGTTCAGGTATTTGAGTTCAACATGTAAGAAGTAGAAAGTACAGGTATTTGGGTTCAACATGTAAGAAGTAGAAAGTTCAGGTATTTGAGTTCAACATGGAAGAAGTAGAAAGTACAGGTATTTGAGTTCAACATGTAAGAAGAAAGTTCAGGTATTTGGGTTCAACATGTAAGAAGTCAAAGTAAAAAGTCGTCAGTAAAATAAGTAGTGGAGTAAAGTACTGATACCAGAAACATGTACTTAAGTACAGTAAGGAAGTATTTGTACTCCACTACTTCCCACCTCTGAATATATTTAACATGTTCATACAAATGCACAACTATTTTACTGTGATATCTTGTTTTAATAGTTACTTTATCGCTTTATTTTTGATGTATTATTATTTTAATTTGTATTCTATTTTGTCTTTATTTTGACCTCTGACCTGTTGCTGCTATCAACGCCTGAATTTCCCCACGGGGAGAAATAAAGTTCCATCTTATCTTATCTTTCATACTCTCTGAATACATGTACTTTCTACTGAGTATATGTATGTTACCCCTACCTGCTGTGTTGGAGGTGGGGGGGCCGTCGCTCCGGGTCGCCGACAGGAAGTCATCGATGGAGGGACTGAGCAGAGGCCGACTCTCCTGCTGCATCTGCACACAAATACTCACTGTACTGCAAAATATACTCACTGTACTGCAATATATACTCACTGTACTGCAAAATATACTCACTGTACTGCAATATATACTCACTGTACTGCAAAATATACTCACTGTACTGCAATATATACTCACTGTACTGTGAAATATACTCACTGTACTGCAAAATATACTCACTATACTGCAAAATATACTCACTGTACTGTGAAATATACTCACTGTACTGCAATATATACTCACTGTACTGCAATATATACTCACTGTACTGCAATATATACTCACTGTACTGCAAAATATACTCACTGTACTGCAATATACTCACTGTACTGCAATATATACTCACTGTACTGCAATATATACTCACTGTACTGCAATATATCTCACTGTACTGCAAAATATACTCACTGTACTGCAATATATACTCACTGTACTGCAATATATACTCACTGTACTGCAATATATACTCACTGTACTGCAATATATACTCACTGTACTGCAAAATATACTCACTGTACTGCAATATATACTCACTGTACTGCAAATATACTCACTGTACTGCAATATATACTCACTGTACTGTGAAATATACTCACTGTACTGCAAAATATACTCACTATACTGCAAATATACTCACTGTACTGTGAAATATACTCACTGTACTGCAATATATACTCACTGTACTGCAATATATACTCACTGTACTGCAATATATACTCACTGTACTGCAAAATATACTCACTGTACTGCAATATATACTCACTGTACTGCAATATATACTCACTGTACTGCAATATATACTCACTGTACTGCAATATACTCACTGTACTGCAAAATATACTCACTGTACTGCAATATATACTCACTGTACTGCAATATATACTCACTGTACTGCAATATATACTCACTGCACTGCAATATATACTCACTGTACTGCAATATATACTCACTGTACTGCAATATATACTCACTGTACTGCAATATATACTCACTGTACTGCAAATATACTCACTGTACTGCAATATATACTCACTGTACTGCAATATATACTCACTGTACTGCAATATATACTCACTGCACTGCAATATATACTCACTGTACTGCAATATATACTCACTGTACTGCAATATATACTCACTGCACTGCAATATATACTCACTGTACTGCAAAATATACTCACTGTACTGCAATATATACTCACTGTACTGCAATATATACTCACTGTACTGCAAAATATACTCACTGTACTGCAATATATACTCACTGTACTGCAATATATACTCACTGTACTGCAATATATACTCACTGCACTGCAATATATACTCACTGTACTGCAATATATACTCACTGTACTGCAAAATATACTCACTGTACTGCAAAATATACTCACTGTACTGCAATATATACTCACTGTACTGCAATATATACTCACTGTACTGCAATATATACTCACTGTACTGCAAAATATACTCACTGTACTGCAAAATATACTCACTGTACTGCAATATATATTCACTGTACTGCAATATATACTTACTGTACTGTGAAATATACTAAATGTACTGCAATATATATACTTACTGTACTGCAATATATACTTACTGTACTGATGTACTGCAATATATACTCACTGTACTGTGAAATATACTCACTGTACTGCAATATATACTCACTGTACTGCAATACATCTTACTGTACTGCAATATATACTACTGTACTGATGTACTGCAATACATACTCACTGTACTGCAATATATACTCACTGTACTGCAAAGAGAAGATGCAGGTTTGAATCAGGAAAACAGGAAGTGATTCCCACCAATCAACACCCTTTACTCCTTCTTTCCACCATCATGTGACCAACACCTGCAGCGGTCTGAGGCCCAGTTCCAAACCGCCCCCTACACCCTTCCCCCGTCTGTCATACAGAAGTGAACCCCTGCTGTCCCCTCAGACATCACTGACTCGCTGAGGGTCACATCCCGTGAGAACAGCAAACGTGTGAATGAGATTATAACGTTTTATTAAAAACCAGACAGTTTTAAAAGATTTTAAAACAAAAAGAGGTTTACAAAAAAAGAAAGAAGAGTTTTATCAGGAATCTTGTTTCTGTATGTTTCTGCACATCCCCAAGTGTGTGAGAGGCTGTTGCTGCAAGGCATTGTGGGAACGCAGGACAAAGTGACCGTCCAATGTCCGGTCTGAGTGAATCTGCAGTCCTAATCCTAATCCACATGTCACTGGAATATGTTGGTGTTTAACCCGGAGCGTTCCAGAAGAAGGAACAGACGTCAAAGCAGCAGCTCGTCACGGGCAGCTTTTACCTCATTACATATTACTGATTTTTATATAAATACATTCATAAAACGGACAAGTCAAATCAACCAATCTGATTGGTTCTTAGCCGTGATATACTGAGTGTATACCACGGGTAGAATTGTAGTTACTTTTCACAACAAGTCAGTATCCCTCCGCGTCTGAGAAAAGCTACATACAGTTTGCAGTTTGCAGTTTGCAGTTTGCAGTTTGCAGTTTGCAGTTTGCAGTTTGCTTGGTGCTTTGAGCCACGCCCCTTAGCTATGATATACTGAGCATATACCACGGCCTGTCGTGAGCTATTGATTAAATATATATATTTTGTAAAATATTATTTATATTTGTAGTTTTTTGTTTGCTTTAGGATTTGAGTTATTCTGTGATGTTTGTTTCATTTATATTCTGTAACAAACTGCGCAGTGGGTTCGTGCTTAATGTGTTTCCTGTTCACCCCCCCCCCTCTGACACTAACTGTTCACCCCCCTCCCTCTGGACTCTAACTGTTCACCCCCCTCCCCTCTGGACACAAACTGTTCACCCCCCTCCCCTCTGGACACAAACTGTTCACCCCCTCCCCTCTGGACACTAACTGTTCACCCCCCTCCCCTCTGGACACTAACTGTTCACCCCCCTCCCCTCTGACTCTAACTGTTCACCCCCCCCCTCCCCTCTGGACACAACTGTTCACCCCCCTCCCCTCTGGACACAACTGTTCACCCCCCTCCCCTCTGGACACTAACTGTTCACCCCCCTCCCCTCTGGACACTAACTGTTCACCCCCCTCCCCTCTGACACAACTGTTCACCCCCCTCCCCTCTGACACAACTGTTCACCCCCCTCCCTCTGACACAAACTGTTCACCCCCCTCCCCTCTGGACACAAACTGTTCACCCCCCTCCCTCTGGACACAAACTGTTCACCCCCCTCCCCTCTGACACAAACTGTTCACCCCCCTCCCCTCTGGACACTAAACTGTTCACCCCCCTCCCCTCTGGACACTAACTGTTCACCCCCCTCCCCTCTGACACAAACTGTTCACCCCCCTCCCCTCTGGACACAACTGTTCACCCCCCTCCCCTCTGGACACTAACTGTTCACCCCCCTCCCCTCTGGACACAAACTGTTCACCCCCCTCCCCTCTGACACTAACTGTTCACCCCCCTCCCTCTGGACACAACTGTTCACCCCCTCCCTCTGGACACAAACTGTTCACCCCCCCCCTCTGGACACAAACTGTTCACCCCCCTCCCCTCTCTGGACACAAACTGTTCACCCCCTCCCCTCTGGCAGGAGGCTGCGCTCCATCGGGACCAGAACCTCTCGCCACCTGAACAGTTTCTTCCCCTCCGCTACCGGCCTCTTAAACAAGGCCCGGCCCCCCGCTGACACTTTACCTCTGCCACATCATAGACTATATGCATTACATTAATGCACACAATGTTCATACTCCTTTCTGCACATATTCTGATTTCACATTTCATAGTTTATATTCTAAAACTGATTCATAGCATTCTATTTCCATGTAAATTACTGTTTATTTAATTGCTATTTAACTGTATTTTATTACGGTGTCCTTAAAGATTTCTTGTTTTATATTTGATGTCTGCTCCACGACATCAAGTCAAACTCCTCGTATGTGAACCTACCTGGCAATAAACCTGATTCTGACAAGAAACACGTGTAGACGAAATATGTGTTCTGTTTTGATGAGCTATCAGGTACGCAAGGGCGCGCAGCGACTCAAGTGATGTTACGCATTTCAGATGTTTGCCGCGCATGCGTACCTGCGTACCTGCGTACCTGCGTACCTGCGTACCTGCGTACCTGCGTACCTGCGTACCTGCGTACATGCGTACCTGCGTACCTGCGTACATGCGTACCTGCGTACATGCGTACCAGCGTACATGCGTACCTGCGTACCAGCGTACATGCGTACCTGCGTACATGCGTACCTGCGTACATGCGTACATGCGTACCTGTTATGTGCACCCCTGCTTATGTATTACATGTACATATGAACGTAATACAGAGCTGCAGGAATGAGTCCCTAAACCTGAAATGAGTCAGCGTTATGAGTTCTTTCTACTGCGTCTCTACTGTGTCTCTACTGTGTCTGTCTGCACTGTCTCTGCTGTCTCCGCTGTCTCTGCTGTCTGCACTGTCTGCACTGTCTGCACTGTCTCTGCTGTCTCCGCTGTCTCTGCTGTCTGCACTGTCTGCACTGTCTCTGCTGTCTCCGCTGTCTCTGCTGTCTCTGCTGTCTGCACTGTCTGCACTGTCTCTGCTGTCTGCACTGTCTGCACTGTCTGCACTGTCTCTGCTGTCTGCACTGTCTGCACTGTCTGCACTGTCTCTGCTGTCTCCGCTGTCTCTGCTGTCTGCACTGTCTCCACTGTCTGCACTGTCTCCGCTGTCTCCGCTGTCTCTGCTGTCTGCACTGTCTCTGCTGTCTGCACTGTCTGCACTGTCTCCACTGTCTCCACTGTCTGCACTGTCTCCACTGTCTCCACTGTCTCCACAGACCAGTGATAACGTCATCAGAAGGAGCAGAGAGGAACTTCATCGCTCCTGTTTGATGGTCACAGCTGTTCAGAGGAAACTGTCTGATGTTTTCTGTCCCAGCTGTGTGTGTGCGTGTGTGCGTGTGCGTGTGCGTGTGTGTGTGTGTGTGCGCGTGTGCGTGTGTGTGTGTGTGTGTGTGTGCGTGCGTGTGTGTGTGGGTGCGTGTGTGTGTGTGGATGCTCTAAAAATAACCTGCTGTTATGCCGAGTACACACTCCTCCATCAGAGTCCCAGCAGAGAAACCAACACCGTCATCATCCTCACACATCCGGCTGCTTGAGCAAGTATACAGTATATATTATATAAATACATACAGTATATATTTATATATATAATACATATATCAGTGAAATCAAGAATCTATTGAATCAGTGTTTCCTATCATATATAATATATATCTATAAAAACTGTTTTGCAATTTCTAATCATGCACATTTGTTTACTGTTTCCATCCCTTCAAAGACATGTTATATTCTGTATAAAATGAATATTATACATTCATTTTATACAGTTTGAACTGCTGGTGTAATTAACAATTCATCCAAATGTGATGCCGTGTCTGCGTTCATGTGCACTCAGTAAAACGGAGCGCTGGTGAAACTGTGCCAAGGTTAGCGTGGTGCTGACGGAGGAATATTTCAGATATTTATATCCTCCCAGGATCCTGCAGCTCCACGGCTAATCAATCTTTTATCACACACACACACACACACACACACACACACACACACACACACACACACACACACACACACACACACACACACACAACACACACACACACACACACACACACACACACACACACAACACACACCACACACACACACACACAC
>JAAKFY010000004.1:943164-1015431 GCA_011823955.1 Dissostichus mawsoni | reverse complement strand
AGTGTGGTCTGCCGCAAGCGGGCGGCAGGAGCGGGGCTATCGGCATCAGCAGTGTGCTTGGATTGTATAGATGGTATTTTAAACTCGATGCGCTCTGAAACTACGGGGCGGGCCGAGGACAAAAAATACACATGCGTTAATCGCGTTAAAATAATTAGTGGCATTCATTTTTTTTAACGCGTTAATAACGCGTTAACTTGACAGCCCTAATATATATATATATATACATTTATATATATATATAAAGTATAGAGAGTTACCTGTGGCCTCCTTCTTGTGGCCCCTGAACACCTGCAGCCCCTCCCTCAGGTTTGTATATATATATAAAGTATAGAGAGTTACCTGTGGCCTCCTTCTTGTGGCCCCTGAACACCTGCAGCTCCTCCCTCAGGTTGTATATATATATATATATATAAAGTATAGAGAGTTACCTGTGGCCTCCTTCTTGTGGCCCCTGAACACCTGCAGCTCCTCCTTCAGGTTGCGGATGTCGAACAGTTTGCACAGGTGGTCTCTGGAGGCCGTCAGCAGCCAGTTCCCGTTCAGGTTCCACTTCACCTCCATCACTGTGTTCTTGTGGGCGTGGCTGAGAGCAGAAGGAGGTCAGCAGGGGGTCATCAGGAGGTCACAGGCATTATATCAACACTACACTGAGGTAGGGGTGCATACCGGTACCCGGTATTACCGGTTACTGTATACGGTATACCGTACCGAAATCAGATCCGGTTTTCGATACTTTTTTTTTTTTTAAAAGTGAGGCGTAATATCCTTAAACTCGCGCCCTAACCGTCAAAATTACGATGTCAATTTCGCCGTGAAACTCCGCAAACGAGTCACTTTAGAAAATCTAAAGTGTGGCTGCATATGACTGCCAGTCTGAATGATGGGGTCTGTAACCACTGCCAGTCTGAAGGGTGGGGTCTGTAACCACTGCCAGCTGAAGGGTGGGTCTGTAACCACTGCCAGTCTGAATGATGGGGTCTGTAACCACTGCCATTCTGAAGGGTGGGGTCTGTAACCACTGCCAGTCTGAAGGGTGGGGTCTGTAACCACTGCCAGTCTGAATGATGGGGTCTGTAACCACTGCCAGTCTGAATGATGGGGTCTGTAACCACTGCCAGTCTGAATGGTGGGGTCTGTAACCACTGCCAGTCTGAAGGGTGGGTCTGTAACCACTGCCAGTCTGAATGGTGGGGTCTGTAACCACTGCCAGTCTGAATGATGGGGTCTGTAACCACTGCCAGTCTGAAGGGTGGGGTCTGTAACCACTGCCAGTCTGAAGGGTGGGGTCTGTAACCACTGCCAGTCTGAAGGGTGGGGTCTGTAACCACTGCCAGTCTGAATGATGGGGTCTGTAACCACTGCCAGTCTGAATGATGGGGTCTGTAACCACTGCCAGTCTGAAGGGTGGGGTCTGTAACCACTGCCAGTCTGAAGGGTGGGTCTGTAACCACTGCCAGTCTGAAGGGTGGGGTCTGTAACCACTGCCAGTCTGAATGGGGGTCTGTAACCACTGCCAGTCTAAATGGTGGGGTCTGTAACCACTGCCAGTCTGAATGATGGGTCTGTAACCACTGCCAGTCTGAATGATGGGGTCTCTAACCACTGCCAGTCTGAATGGGGGGTCTGTAACCACTGCCAGTCTGAAGGGTGGGGTCTGTAACCACTGCCAGTCTGAATGATGGGGTCTGTAACCACTGCCAGTCTGAATGGTGGGGTCTGTAACCACTGCCAGTCTGAAGGGTGGGGTCTGTAACCACTGCCAGTCTGAATGGTGGGGTCTGTAACCACTGCCAGTCTGAATGATGGGGTCTCTAACCACTGCCAGTCTGAAGGGTGGGGTCTGTAACCACTGCCAGTCTGAAGGGTGGGGTCTGTAAACCACTGCCAGTCTGAAGGGTGGGGTCTGTAACCACTGCCAGTCTGAATGGTGGGGTCTGTAACCACTGCCAGTCTGAAGGGTGGGGTCTGTAACCACTGCCAGTCTGAAGGGTGGGGTCTGTAACCACTGCCAGTCTGAAGGGTGGGGTCTGTAACCACTGCCAGTCTGAATGATGGGGTCTGTAACCACTGCCAGTCTGAATGATGGGGTCTGTAACCACTGCCAGTCTGAATGATGGGGTCTGTAACCACTGCCAGTCTGAATGATGGGGTCTCTAACCACTGCCAGTCTGAAGGGTGGGGTCTGTAACCACTGCCAGTCTGAAGGGTGGGGTCTGTAACCACTGCCAGTCTGAAGGGTGGGGTCTGTAACCACTGCCAGTCTGAATGGTGGGGTCTGTAACCACTGCCAGTCTGAATGGTGGGGTCTGTAACCACTGCCAGTCTGAAGGGTGGGGTCTGTAACCACTGCCAGTCTGAATGGTGGGGTCTGTAACCACTGCCAGTCTGAAGGGTGGGGTCTGTAACCACTGCCAGTCTGAAGGGTGGGTCTGTAACCACTGCCAGTCTGAAGGGTGGGGTCTGTAACCACTGCCAGTCTGAAGGGTGGGGTCTGTAACCACTGCCAGTCTGAATGGTGGGGTCTGTAACCACTGCCAGTCTGAATGGTGGGGTCTGTAACCACTGCCAGTCTGAATGGTGGGGTCTGTAACCACTGCCAGTCTGAATGGTGGGGTCTGTAACCACTGCCAGTCTGAAGGGTGGGGTCTGTAACCACTGCCAGTCTAAATGGTGGGTCTGTAACCACTGCCAGTCTGAAGGGTGGGGTCTGTAACCACTGCCAGTCTGAAGGGTGGGGTCTGTAACCACTGCCAGTCTGAAGGGTGGGGTCTGTAACCACTGCAGTCTGAAGGGTGGGGTCTGTAACCCTGCCAGTCTGAATGATGGGGTCTGTAACCACTGCCAGTCTGAATGGTGGGGTCTGTAACCACTGCCAGTCTGAATGGGGTCTGTAACCACTGCCAGTCTGAAGGTGGGGTCTGTAACCACTGCCAGTCTGAAGGGTGGGGTCTGTAACCACTGCCAGTCTGAATGATGGGGTCTGTAACCACTGCCAGTCTGAATGGTGGGGTCTGTAACCACTGCCAGTCTGAATGGGTGGGTCTGTAACCACTGCCAGTCTGAAGGGTGGGGTCTGTAACCACTGCAGTCTGAATGATGGGGTCTGTAACCACTGCCAGTCTGAAGGGTGGGGTCTGTAACCACTGCCAGTCTGAATGGTGGGGTCTGTAACCACTGCCAGTCTGAATGGTGGGGTCTGTAACCACTGCCAGTCTGAATGATGGGGTCTGTAACCACTGCCAGTCTGAATGGTGGGGTCTGTAACCACTGGCCAGTCTGAAGGGTGGGGTCTGTAACCACTGCCAGTCTGAACTGTGATGGGATTGGTTTTCTTTCATCAGGTAAATGTTGATTTGAATGATGCTATTTGTTTTATGTGCAATGCCGAGATCTCATGATCCTTAATGTGTTCTCTGGTCAGTCGAATCTCAGGTTGAATATTGATTATACCGTGCTATTTCTTTTTGCATTGACAAGATGTCAGAGGTGGGGGACTCGAGTCGCATATTCTTGGACTTGAGACTTGCTTGACTAACATTGATAAAAGACTTGACTTTGACTTTGTATTCATGACTTGAGACTTGACTTGAGACAGATGACTCGAAAGGACTTGACTTTGTATCGTACGGAGCCCCTAAAGGGCAATGAAAAAAAATAAGATACTGTATCTCGTTCCCGAGAAAGTTACCGGAGCGCCAAGTAGGAAGTGGAGCGCACAGGAGACAGCCGTCTCATTGCTGTATGTTTTATGTTGGGAAATGGCAGTGCATACATTATTTTAGATATATTGGAACTCGGACTCTCCTTCACTTCAGGAAATGTCTGCAGCACCAGGAGGCAGCGGGACGTGTAACTCCGCCTCTGAGAGAGCACACCAGCGCGCAAAGAGCTGTGCCTTTCACGCAACGCCTTCACTGTGTTGACTTTCATTAGAACAGCTAGAGAGCGCCCGCAGGCTGCTACGTGTTAACCACACACACCTCTACACACACACACCTCTACACACACACACACACACACCTCTACACACACACCTCTACACACACACACACACACACACCTCTACACACACACACACACACCTCTACACACACACCTCTACACACACACACACCTCTACACACACCACACACCTCTACACACACACACCTCTACACACACACACCTCTACACACACACACACACACACACCTCTACACACAAACCTCTACACACACACACCTCTACACACACACACACACCTCTACACACACACACCTCTACACACACACACCTCTACACACACACACACCTCTACACACACACCTCTACACACACCACACACCTCTACACACACACACACACACACACACACCTCTACACACACACACCTCTACACACACCACACACCTCTACACACACACCTCTACACACACACACCTCTACACACACACACCTCTACACACACCACACACCTCTACACACACACACCTCTACACACACAACACCTCTAACACACACACACACCTCTACACACACACCCTCTACACACACACACCTCTACACACACCACACCTCTACACACACACACCTCACACACACCACACACCTCTACACACACACACCTCTACACACACCACACACCTCGAACTGCCCGATTAATCCCCCTATTACTCGTTTTATGAAGGAGATGTCCGGTCACTAAGGCTCATGTGTGTGTGTGTGTGTGTCTGTGTGTCCGACAACGGCATTTGTTTTCAAATGACCATGGACAGTAACTTACACACATCTGGCCAACTCCATATGTGGGTGTTCCCAAATGAAAGAAATGTGTTTAATCTTAATGTCGCACTGTACACACACACACACACACCCCACCCCCCCCCCCACCCCGCTGAAGGGAGCCAGGGCAGGAGGCTGCAGAACGTATGTAAGGGATAATGTGCAGCGAGGCGGTCATTCTGGGTAAAAGAACACCCGACAGGCAGGTCAGGAGGCCGGAGCGGAGGGATCTGGGTCGTAATGATCCGCTTATCACACGGCCACACTCAACAAAGTAACGACATGACTCCCAGTATTAATTGAAATGCTTTTATTGATTTAGAAAATGTTTTTATTGATTTAAAAAATAGTTTTATTGATTTAAAAAATAGTTTTATTGATTTAAAAAATAGTTTTATTGATTTAAAAATAGTAGGCTATTATTGATTTAAAATGACATGCATCCGCTAAGAAAAATAGTCCGTTGTTATCGTTTGAACTACGTAGCAACTAGGGATGCCAGCGATTATTCGATTTTTCGTTACCGTCTCCATAATCGAAAATTATTTTTAAAATTCGATTTTATTTATATATTTTTTTATTATTATTTATGTTTTTCTTTTTTTCCTGGCTTAGTTTCAACCTAAATATAGACTAAGCTAATAATAGTAATAGCATTAATAATTGTAAATGGCCATTGGTCACACCACCAGTTTGTTTTACTGTAAACTTGGAGGAAGCCAGCAGCGCAGGCTGCGCAGAGTGCTGCTGCCTGCTGCAGCCTGCGACACACCGACCCCCCCTCTCCGTCACAGACTGCTGCTGCTGCCTGCGACACACCGACCCCCCCCCCCCCCTCTCCGTCACTAGTGCGATTGATTTATTGGCAATATACAGAACAGTGAGAACAACACAACTAAAGATGAACAAAGCGGCACGTTCAGAGGAGAGTTCCTCGTGGAACTATTTTTTTTCCCTCTCCGCGGGGGGGGGGGGGGGGCGGGGGGGCGGGGAATAATCGATTAATATTCACCAGGGCTGTCCGATTTTCGAATTTGATCATGGTCAGTTTCTGGCATCCCTAATAGCAACGGCAGGAACTGCTTCGATACAGCTTTTTGATTACAGATTTGAAAACATCGTTGCTTGCTTTAAAAGTAGCTCAATCCATGATGTCAGACCCCGGAGAGTATCTAGAGACCCCTGCCCGATGCCAAAGGAACTGCACACTGAATATGTGTCGCCGTTTGATGTCTATGTCTGGAGCGCTGCGTAAAAAGGAGGCTTTCTGCCCGTTACGTCTCCGCTGTTTTCGTGTCGCTCTTGTCTTGTCGGTTTTCAGCCAAACTGTAAACTGTTCAATCGACCGGACTTCTTTCTGCAGATGTGAGCGTCCTTAACAACGGTCAATAAGTCCTTGACAACGGTCAATAAGTCCTTAACAACGGTCAATAAGTCCTTGACAGCGGTCTGTCTGTTCTGGATTAACAACGTGTCACGTGTTCTGAATTGACCAATCAGAATCGAGTATTCAACTAAGCCATGTAATAAAGGGTTATAATGTCAGCGTCCCACTCTCCATCGCTGTTTATGTTGAAAATAAAACTAAACTTTTCATAACCACAATATTTGAACTGATTGAAATGCGGAAACTGGAGTTATTCATCAGAACTTCGTATGACTTGACCTGTGCAATGACTTGACTAGCTTGACTCTCACCACAGTGACTTGGGACTTGCACATGTATGACTTACTCCCACCCCGTGCTATTCCTGCCTGATGGTTGTTATCAATGATTTTGCAGAATCTGTTTTCTTCATAGATAACGTTTCTCATTGTTTGTTCGTACTGAAAGGTCCAAGTCCCACAATTTAACTTAATATTCATTTGACATGTTAACTACATCATAAAGCGCTTCATGGGAGTAATTGCAGGATGATTCAATGTTTCCCTTATGCAACATGAAAGTATCACGATATGTACCGGTATCGTAAAAAAAGTCAACGAGATGCAACCCTACACTGAGGAGTAATCATTCTAACAGAGCCTCACAGAGTGCTCTGTTTATCTAATGTCACAGCAGCAGCACTCACAGCGTGGCCAGGCTCTGCCCGGTCTTCGGGTCCCAGAACTTGATCGGCTGCTGGCTGTCTTTGCTGCCGGAGACCACCAGGCCTTTGGAGGGGTGCCAGTCCACGCACTTCACATCTGCACCGTGACCTGCACACACACACACACACACACACACACACACACACACACACACACACACACACACACACACACACACACACACACACACACACACACACACACACACACACACACACACACACACACACACACACACACACACACACACACACACACACACACACACACACACACACACACACACACACACACACACACACACACACACACACACACACACACACACAACACACACACACACACACACACACACACACACACACACACACCACACACACACACACACACACACACACACACACACACACACACACACACACACACACACACACACACACACACACACACACACACACACACACACACACACACACACAATTATAGAATATCTACTTTTTACATTTATTTATTGACTTTAGTATTTTTATAATCTGATTGGTCAGCTCGCCCACTGTGCTCTGATTGGTCCTCCACCGTTACAGCTGAACATCAGTGATTATGTGTTACAATGGCGTTTGTTAGCAACCAGGAAATGACACCAGTAATGACAAACAGATGAGAATGCTGCGTGGGGTCTGGGTGCCGTGTTGGGGGGGACGTTGGGGGCTCGCTGCTCCGCCCTTTGGGGCTCGAGGAGCGGACGGTGAGAGCTGCTCCGCCCTTTGGGGCTCGCTGCTCCGCCCTTTGAGGCTCGAGGAGCGGACGGTGAGAGAGCTGCTCCGCCCTTTGGGGCTCGCTGCTCCGCCCTTTGAGGCTCGAGGAGCGGACGGTGAGAGCTGCTCCGCCCTTTGGGGCTCGCTGCTCCGCCCTTTGAGGCTCTAGGAGCGGACAGTGAGAGCTGCTCCGCCCTGTGGGGCTCGCTGCTCCACCCTGTGGGGCTCGCTGCTCCGCCCTTTGGGGCTCGCTGCTCCGCCCTGTGGGGCTCGCTGCTCCACCCTGTGGGGCTCGCTGCTCCACCCTTTGGGGCTCGCTGCTCCGCCCTTTGAGGCTCGAGGAGCGGACAGTGAGAGCTGCTCCGCCCTGTGGGGCTCGCTGCTCCACCCTGTGGGGCTCGCTGCTCCACCCTTTGGGCTCGCTGCTCCGCCCTTTGAGGCTCGAGGAGCGGACAGTGAGAGCTGCTCCACCCTGTGGGGCTCTAGGAGCGGACAGTGAGAGCTGCTCCACCCTGTGGGGCTCGCTGCTCCACCCTTTGGGGCTCGCTGCTCCGCCCTTTGAGGCTCGAGGAGCGGACAGTGAGAGCTGCTCCGCCCTTTGAGGCTCGAGGAGCGGACAGTGTGAGCTGGGTTACTGGTGCCAGGCTGCGGGTGTGTGTGTGCTCGGGCTGGTTTCGGGCTGAGTTTCGCGGTGTCTCGTTGTCTGGCAGACCCCACGCAGCAACCAGGAAACGACACCAGTAATCCAGCTCACACTGTCCGCCTCGAGCCTCAAAGGGCGGAGCAGCGAGCCCCGCAACGTCCATCCAACACGGCACCCAGACCCCACGCAGCATTCTCATCCGTTTGTCATTACTGGTGTCCGCAGCGTTACGTCACTGTACTCGTTACGTCACTGTACTCGTTACGTCACTGTACTCGTTACGTCACGTCACTGTACTCGTCACGTCACTGTACTCGTCACGTCACTGTACTCGTCACGTCACTGTACTCGTCACGTCACTATACTCGTTACGTCACGTCACTGTACTCGTCACGTCACTGTACTCTTCACGTCACTGTCCTCACACGTCACTGTACTCGTCACGTCACTGTACTCGTCACGTCACTGTACTCGTCACGTCACTGTACTCTTCACGTCACGTTACTGTACTCGTTACGTCACTGTACTCGTCACGTCACTGTACTCGTCACGTCACTGTACTCGTCACGTCACTGTACTCGTCACTGTACTCGTCACGTCACTGTACTCGTCACGTCACTGTACTCGTCACGTCACTGTACTCGTCACGTCACTGTACTCGTCACGTCACTGTACTCTTCACGTCACGTTACGTCACTGTACTCGTTACGTCACTGTACTCGTCACGTCACTGTACTCGTCACGTCACTGTACTCGTCACGTCACTGTACTCGTCACGTCACTGTACTCGTCACGTCACTGTACTCGTCACGTCACTGTACTCGTCACGTCACTGTACTCGTCACGTCACTGTACTCGTCACGTCACTGTACTCGTCACGTCACTGTACTCGTCACGTCACTGTACCCAGGAAGAAAACAATGGAAAAAGAGAAATCCCCAACGAGGCGTTCTGGGGCAGCAGAGACTTCTCTGTGTTAGAGTTGTGCTCTCTACAGGGTGCACTTTGAGGTGAGTGACTCTGCAGACCGGTTACATGCAGAAGCTTCAGAACACAAGGGGACGGGTCAGAACCAGCAGGACATGGGACCTTCAACTGATTTGTATTTGGATGTATAAGTCCTTTCTTCGATCTGTAACTTTATTTCAATCATTCTTTCATGTTTTTATTTTTATTTATGAATTAACCTTAATTTTTCTACGAGACTATCAATTATAATCCTAATAAAATAGTGATATAAATAATACTTCAAAAATATACTAATACTAACCTCGGAGGATCCTCTCCTCGTGGCAGCGCATGAAGTCCCAGATCCTCACCGTGCCGTCGTCAGAGCACGTCGCAAACTTATTATCTGTGGGAGAGAAACTGACACACACACACACACACACACACACACACACACACACACACACACACACACACACACACACACACACACACACACACACACACACACACACACACACACACACACACACACACACACACACACACACACACACACACACACACACACAACACACACACACACACACACACACACACACACACACACACACACACACACACACACACACACACAACACACACAACACACACACACACACACACACACACACACACACACACACACACACACACATTAAAATAACATGCAGAGCATCCTCCCTCAGTGTGTTCAGACTGCTGTAACCCTGACCCCCGAGCATCCTGCAGAGCATCCTCCCTCAGTGTGTTCAGACTGCTGTAACCCTGACCCCTAGCATCCTGCAGAGCATCCTCCCTCAGTGTGTTCAGACTGCTGTAACCCTGACCCCTAGCATCCTGCAGAGCATCCTCCCTCAGTGTGTTCAGACTGCTGTAACCCTGACCCCTAGCATCCTGCAGAGCATCCTCCCTCAGTGTGTTCAGACTGCTGTAACCCTGACCCCTAGCATCCTGCAGAGCATCCTCCCTCAGTGTGTTCAGACTGCTGTAACCCTGACCCCTAGCATCCTGCAGAGAATCCTCCCTCAGTGTGTTCAGACTGCTGTAACCCTGACCCCTAGCATCCTGCAGAGCATCCTCCCTCAGTGTGTTCAGACTGCTGTAACCCTGACCCCTAGCACCCTGCAGCATCCTCCCTCAGTGTGTTCAGACTGCTGTAACCCTGACCCCTAGCATCCTGCAGAGCATCCTCCCTCAGTGTGTTTCAGACTGCTGTAACCCTGACCCCTAGCACCCTGCAGAGCATCCTCCCTCAGTGTGTTCAGACTGCTGTAACCCTGACCCCTAGCATCCTGCAGAGCATCCTCCCTCAGTGTGTTCAGACTGCTGTAACCCTGACCCCTAGCACCCTGCAGAGCATCCTCCCTAGTGTGTTCAGACTGCTGTAACCCTGACCCCTAGCATCCTGCAGAGCATCCTCCCTCAGTGTGGGGGCTTTATTAGGATTCCCTCCTCAGGAGTAAGGGATGATTTTATTCACAGAGAAACAGTTCATCAGATCAGAGTCTCCATGAGGGATCACCACCATCATCATCACCATCACCATCCTCATCACCACCTTCATCACCACCATCCTCATCATCATCACCATCCTCATCATCATCACCATCACCACCTTCATCATCACCATCATCATTAATATGGGTATCAACCTGGCTTCTCTAATGGCCTCCTTGTGAGCCTGGAACATCTTCACGTTGTTCATGTTGGACTGCCAGTACTTCACGTAGCCGCCGTGATCCGCCGTCAGCATCCACATGTCGTTATGAGACCAGGTCATCGCCCGCACAGGGCTGTCGTGGGCCTGAGGACACAGGAGAGAGGAGACAGGAGACGTTAGAGAGGACACAGGAGACGTTAGAGAGAGGAGAGAGGAGCTTAGAGAGGAGACAGGAGAGAGGAGACAGGAGACGTTAGAGAGGACACAGGAGACGTTAGAGAGAGGAGAGAGGAGCTTAGAGAGGACACAGGAGAGAGGAGACAGGAGACGTTAGAGAGGACACAGGAGACGTTAGAGAGAGGAGAGAGGAGCTTAGAGAGGACACAGGAGACATTAGAGGACACAGGAGACGTTAGAGAGGCACAGGAGACGTTAGAGAGAGGAGAGAGGAGCTTAGAGAGGACACAGGAGACGTTAGAGAGAGGAGAGAGGAGCTTAGAGAGGACACAGGAGACGATAGAGAGAGGAGAGA
Source organism: Dissostichus mawsoni (assembly GCA_011823955.1). Classification (NCBI taxonomy): domain Eukaryota; kingdom Metazoa; phylum Chordata; class Actinopteri; order Perciformes; family Nototheniidae; genus Dissostichus; species Dissostichus mawsoni. Next base: position 1,003,996 of record JAAKFY010000004.1, on the reverse strand, counting down.
GGAGCTTAGAAAGGACACAGGAGACATTAGAGAGAGGAGAGAGTAGCTTAGAGAGGAGACAGGAGAGAGGACACAGGAGACGTTAGAGAGGACACAGGAGACATTAGAGAAGGAGCTTAGAGAGGAGACAGGAGACATTAGAGAGAGGAGCTTAGAGAGGACACAGGAGAGAGGACACAGGAGACGTTAGAGGACACAGGAGACGTTAGAGAGGACACAAGAGACAGAGAGAGGAGCTTAGAGAGGAGACAGGAGACATGAGAGGAGAGAGGAGCTTAGAGAGGACACAGGAGACGTTAGAGAGGACACAGGAGACGTTAGAGAGAGGAGAGAGGAGCTTAGAGAGGAGACAGGAGACATTAGAGAGGACACAGGAGACGTTAGAGAGGACACAGGAGACATTAAGAGGAGAGAGGAGCTTAGAGAGGAGACAGGAGACATTAAAGAGAGGAGAGAGGAGCTTAGAGAGGAGACGGATACATTAGAGAGAGGAGCTTAGAGAGGAGACAGGAGAGAGGAGACAGGAGACGTTAGAGAGGACACAGGAGGACGTTAGAGAGAGGAGAGAGGAGCTAGAGAGGAGACAGGAGAGAGGAGACGTTAGAGAGGACACAGGAGACTTATAGAGGAGACAAGACATTAGAGAGAGGAGACGTTAGAGAGGAGACAGGAGACAGGAGAGGAGGAGACGTTAGAGGCACAGAGACGATTAGAGGAAGGGAGAGCTTAGAGAGGAACAGGAGAGAGGAGACAGGAAGAGGAACGTTAGAGAGACACAGGAGACATTAGAGAGAGGAGAGAGGAGCTTAGAGAGGAGACAGGAGAGAGGAGACAGGAGACGTTAGAGGACAAAGGAGACGTTAGAGAGGAGACAGGAGACATTAGAGAGAGGAGACTTAGAGAGGAGACAGGAAAATTAGGAGAGGTGCTTAGAGAGGAGACAGGAGAGGAGACTTAGAGGGGAGACAGGAGAGGAGACGTTAGAGAGGAACAGGAGACATTAGAGAGGAGCTTATAGAGGACACAGGAGACATTAGAGAGAGGAGAGAGGAGCTTAGAGAGGAGACAGGAGAGAGGACACAGGAGACGTTAGAGAGGACACAGGAGACATTAGAGAGAGGAGAGAGGAGCTTAGAGAGGACAGGAGACGTTAGAGAGACACAGGAGACGTTAGAGAGGACACAGGAGACATTAGAGAGAGGAGAGAGGAGCTTAGAGAGGAGACAGGAGACGTTAGAGAGGACACAGGAGACGTTAGAGAGAGAGAGAGGACTTAGAGAGGAGAGAGGAGACAGGAGAGGGAGACGTTGAGAGGACACAGGAGACATTAGAGAGTGTGTACAGGAGTGTGTGTACAGGAGAGTGTGTACAGGAGAGTGTGTACAGGAGATGTGTGTACAGGATGTGTGTACAGGAGTGTGTGTACAGGAGTGTGTGTACAGGAGTGTGTGTACAGGAGAGTGTGTACAGGAGTGTGTACAGGAGGTGTGGTACAGGAGAGTGTGTACAGGAGTGTGTGTACAGGAGTGTGTGTACAGGAGAGTGTGTACAGGAGTGTGTACAGGAGTGTGTACAGGAGAGTGTGTACAGGAGAGTGTGTACAGGAGTGTGTGTACAGGAGAGTGTGTACAGGAGTGTGTTGTACAGGAGTGTGTGTACAGGAAGTGTGTACAGGAGAGTGTGTACAGGAGTGTGTGTAAGGAGTGTGTGTACAGGAGAGTGTGTACAGGAGAGTGTGTACAGGAGAGTGTGTACCTGGAGGATGGTCTCGAAGTTGAAGGTGAGTCCGTTCCACAGGGTGAACTCCCCGCTGGAGGCTCCGGTGACGAGCCGGCGGCCCTCAGGGGTCCACTGCAGGGAACAGGGGGTAAACAACAACAACAACAGGTCAGTATAATAACACTAACATATATATATAATGCTAACCCTGCAGGTCAGACGGTCAGATAACAAACTGCAGCATCAGGTCTCAAACCAGCAGACAGGTTCCTCCCACAGGCCATCAGACTGTTAACCACCTGAGCTGTGTGAAGAGCATCCATCTGTTGCATCTTACTCATCTATAGATCATATCCCCTTTACTGGTAGACAGACTTCTTGCATTGTTCATTTGTATTTACTTGCACATCTCAAAACATTCCTTGCACTATTTGATCTGTTGTATCTGTTCTATGTCCTGTTTATATATTCATGTTGCTCTGCTGGAGGAGGACTTCAGTGTGTCATCTCCATATCTCCACTGAACTCATGGTGATAGAGACTTGAATTGTAATAGTATATATATATCTGTTTTATCTCCAGCAGGCGACTCACCCTGATCACAAACACGGGACACTTCACTTTGTTGGTGGAGGTTCGGACAAACTTGGTGGTGACGGCGTTCATCGAGTTGTTCACCATCCCCACAGGAGGAACCAGCTGAAACACACACACACACACACACACACACACACACACACACACACACACACACACACACACACACACACACACACACACACACACACACACACACACACACACACAACCAACACACAACACACACACACACACACACCACCCACACACACACACACACACACACACACACACACACACAATCATCACACACAACCTCATTTCCAATGTTTGGACTGATACTGTAAATACAATAGGATTCAAGACACTGGACCTGTACCAAACAAGGAGCGTTATGACCCTGTGAAAGGCAAAGGATGAGCTGTATACACCTGGCTGCTACATCTTCAGAACTGTTACAAGATGTGTATTTTGTAAACGGTATCATTTTTATATTTCTGTATGCATGGTTCTTAGGTAACACCAAGCTGTCTGTGGCTCTTTTCTGCTGTAACAGATGTCCCCTCTGAAGGACCAATAAAGGGATGCTGATTCTGTAGAATAATCTCTGCAGTGCGGAGGACTGAGCTCATGAGAGATCTGAGGGGTTTCAGATCTGACTTTGTTCCCAGGGTTATGGGTACAAAGGTCAGAGGACTTGTGTTTATAATCAGGAGAGTAAAGAGCAGAGATGAGCGAGGGCGAAGCAGAGAACAGCTGACAGCTCTGATTAGAAATTCATGTTTTGGAAAATCCCAGAATCATAACAAAATTCAGAATTAAGAAAAAAAGGCTAAAATTCTGAGAAAAAGGGCTACAATTCCTGGAAGAAAATAAGCAAAAAGTTCTGAGAATAAAGAACAATCAGAGAAAAGCTAAAAGACTGGATGAGCGAATCAGAGAACAGCTGAGATCACAGATGATGAGTAAGAGATGGGTGATTAATGCTGAGTCACGTCCTCACCTCGTTGTAACAGCCAGCGTCCGGCTGCAGCGCCCTGAAGTCTCTGTGGTCGCGCTGCCACAGACGGTTCTGCAACACACACACACACACACACTGTTTCACTGGAGCTGCACGACACACACACACTGTTTCACTGGAGCTGCAGACACACACACACTGTTTCACTGGAGCTGCACGACACACACACACTGTTTCACTGGAGCTGCACGACACACACACACTGTTTCACTGGAGCTGCGACACACACACACTGTTTCACTGGAGCTGCACGACACACACACACTGTTTCCACTGGAGCTGCACGACACACACACACACTGTTTCACTGCAGCTGCACGACACACACACACTGTTTCACTGCAGCTGCACGACACACACACACTGTTTCACTGGAGCCACACACACACACACACACACACACACACACACACACACACACACACACACACACACACACACACACACCACACACACACACACACACACACACACACACACACACACACACACACACACACACACACACACACACACACACACACACAACACACACCACACACACACACACACACACACACACACACACACACACACACACACACACACACACACACACACACACACAACACACACACACACCAACACCACCACACACACACAACACACACACACACACACACACACACACACACACACACACACAAGCTGCATGACACACACATGACATGACAGAGGGGTTAGTGATGGGCAGGTGAACAGGTGAGTGTTTACCTCCAGGTGTCTGATGACAGAGGGTTAGTGATGGCAGGTGAACAGGTGAGTGTTTACCTCCAGGTGTCTGATGACAGAGGGGTTAGTGATGGACAGGTGAACTGGTGAGTGGTTTACCTCTAGGTGTCTGATGACAGGGGGTTAGTGATGGACAGGTGAACAGGTGAGTGTTTACCGCCAGGTGTCTGATGACAGAGGGGTTAGTGATGGACAGGTGAACAGGGAGTGTTTACCTCCAGGTGTCTGATGACAGAGGGGTTAGTGATGGACAGGTGAACAGGTGAGTGTTTACCTCCAGGTGTCTGATGACAGAGGGGTTAGTGATGGACAGGTGAACAGGTGAGTGTTTACCTCCAGGTGTCTGATGACAGAGGGGTTAGTGATGGGCAGGTGAACAGGTGAGTGTTTACCTCCAGGTGTCTGATGACAGAGGGGTTAGTGATGGACAGGTGAACAGGTGAGTGTTTACCTCCAGGTGTCTGATGACAGAGGGTTAGTGATGGGCAGGTGAACAGGTGAGTGTTTACCTCCAGGTGTCTGATGACAGAGGGGTTAGTGATGGACAGGTGAACAGGTGAGTGTTTACTCTAGGTGTCTGATGACAGAGGGGTTAGTGATGGGCAGGTGAACAGGTGAGTGTTTACCTCCAGGTGTCTGATGACAGAGGGGTTAGTGATGGACAGGTGAACAGGTGAGTGTTTACCTCTAGGTGTCTGATGACAGAGGGGTTAGTGATGGACAGGTGAACAGGTGAGTGTTTACCTCTAGGTGTCTGATGACAGAGGGGTTAGTGATGGACAGGTGAACAGGTGAGTGTTTACCTCTAGGTGTCTGATGACAGAGGGGTTGTAGTCGATGGTCTTGCGGTTCACAGCTTCCTCATGCGCTTCCGTCGAAGGTGAGCTGCTGCATCGCCTGCTGCTGGGCGAAGTCCGGCCTCTTGTAGAACACCTGCCGCGGAGCCTGGTGCTGGAAGCGTGGCATGGAAGAAGCGCTGCGGGGAACCGATGTCCGTCGCCATGGTGACTCTCTGTACCTGCAGGGGGAGACAGGTGGGTTAGAGTATGGTAATAGATCAATCAGGAGCTTAAACAGCTAATGTTGGGCTATAGAGGAACTACAGCACGGTCACATGACTTCAGGTCACCACCGCTAAGCTAAAGGAGGCTAATGTTGGGCTAAAGGAACTACAGCACGGTCACATGACTTCACGTCACCACGCTAAGCTAAAGGAGGCTAATGTTGGCTATAAAGGAACAGCACGGTCACATGACTTCACGTCACCACCGCTAAGCTAAAGGAGGCTAATGTTGGGCTATAAAGGAACTACAGCACGGTCACATGACTTCACGTCACCACCGCTAAGCTAAAGGTGGCTAATGTTGGGCTATAAAGGAACTACAGCACGGTCACATGACTTCACGTCACCACCGCTAAGCTAAAGGAGGCTAATGTTGGGCTATAAAGATACTACAGCACGGTCACATGACTTCAGGTCACCACCGCTAAGCTAAAGGAGGCTAATGTTGGGCTATAAAGGAACTACAGCACGGTCACATGACTTCACGTCACCACCGCTAAGCTAAAGGAGGCTAATGTTGGGCTATAAAGGAACTACAGCACGGTCACATGACTTCACGTCACCACCGCTAAGCTAAAGGAGGCTAATGTTGGGCTATAAAGGAACAGCACGGTCACATGACTTCACGTCACCACCGCTAAGCTAAAGGAGGCTAATGTTGGGGTATAAGGGAACTACAGCACGGTCACATGACTTCACGTCACCACCGCTAAGCTAAAGGTGGCTAATGTTGGGCTATAAAGGAACTACAGCACGGTCACATGACTTCACGTCACCACCGCTAAGCTAAAGGAGGCTAATGTTGAGCTATGAAGGAACTACAGCACGGTCACATGACTTCACGTCACCACCGCTAAGCTAAAGGCGGCTAATGTTGGGATATAAAGGAACTACAGCACGGTCACATGACTTCACGTCACCACCGCTAAGCTAAAGGCGGCTAATGTTGGGCTATAAAGGAACTACAGCACGGTCACATGACTTCACGTCACCACCGCTAAGCTAAAGGAGGCTAATGTTGAGCTATGAAGGAACTACAGCACGGTCACATGACTTCACGTCACCACCGCTAAGCTAAAGGTGGCTAATGTTGGGCTATAAAGGAACTACAGCACGGTCACATGACTTCACGTCACCACCGCTAAGCTAAAGGAGGCTAATGTTGAGCTATGAAGGAACTACAGCACGGTCACATGACTTCACGTCACCACCGCTAAGCTAAAGGAGGCTAATGTTGAGCTATAAAGGAACTACAGCACAATCACATGACTTCACGTCTCCACCGCTAAGCTAAAGGAGGCTAATGTTGGGCTATAAAGGAACTACAGCACGGTCACATGACTTCACGTCACCACCGCTAAGCTAAAGGTGGCTAATGTTGAGCTAAAAGGAACTACAGCACGGTCACATGACTTCACGTCTCCACCGCTAAGCTAAAGGAGGCTAATGTTGGGCTATAAAGGAACTACAGCACGGTCACATGACTTCACGTCACCACCGCTAAGCTAAAGGTGGCTAATGTTGGGCTATAAAGGAACTACAGCACGGTCACATGACTTCACGTCACCACCGCTAAGCTAAAGGTGGCTAATGTTGAGCTATAAAGGAACTACAGCACAATCACATGACTTCACGTCACCACCGCTAAGCTAAAGGAGGCTAATGTTGAGCTATAAAGGAACTACAGCACGGTCACATGACTTCACGTCACCACCGCTAAGCTAAAGGTGGCTAATGTTGGGCTATAAAGGAACTACAGCACGGTCACATGACTTCACGTCACCACCGCTAAGCTAAAGGCTGCTAATGCTAAATTGCATTTATTTTTTTCCAAAATCGTGCAGCCCTAAAATGTATTACTGGCTTTGACTAACTGCTGTGTTTTAGATCAATTATGAAGAATAGTTTCCAGAGAAGTAGAAATAAAGACATGTTTCCTGTGACAGCTATCTGCGTGTTCAGCACCGGCTGTGTCTCTCAAACTGAACGTCTTCACGATGAACAGTCTACTCACTAAAACCACCTGTCAGATCATCGGAGGTGATTCAGGTCAGTGTGTGGAAACCCCAAGGATTTCCACAACTAACACTTCTACAATAAATCACTGGAGTAATATCAGATCATATTAATGTGATAAACACCTCACCAAAGCTCTGAACACACCTTTCATTTATTCAGGATTTGAGGTCCAATTACCTGTCGATAAAAGCTGTCGCCAGGTGCGTTCACACACACTAGGAATGTGCTTTGTATCAGGTGGTGCGGACAGAAACTATCTAAACAAATAAGTTGCAAAGTAGGTAAGAATATATAAGGATAATACAAAAATAAGTATTTTTAAGAAACAATTTAGCATTAAAAAAGATGCTTAAGTATTTACACTAAATTAAAATGTAACTATACAAATAACCTTAAATCTAAAAAAACATGCATGCTGTTGTGTGACTGGTGTTTCAGAAGTTCACTCAGATTGGTGGTTTTTAATGATGCCGTCTGGGGGCTTAGATACTGTCAGGTACATACTCAGCAGCTGATAGGTGGATTCAAGATTCAGTTCTTCATCACCGTGAGCTCAGCAGCTGATAGGTGGATTCAAGATTCAGTTCTTCATCACCGTGAGCTCAGCAGCTGATAGGTGGATTCAAGATTCAGTTCTTCATCACCGTGAGCTCAGCAGCTGATAGGTGGATTCAGTTCTTCATCACCGTGAGCTCAGCAGCTGATAGGTGGATTCAAGATTCAGTTCTTCATCACCGTGAGCTCAGCAGCTGATAGGTGGATTCAGTTCTTCATCACCGTGAGCTCAGCAGCTGATAGGTGGATTCAGTTCTTCATCACCGTGAGCTCAGCAGCTGATAGGTGGATTCAGTTCTTCATCACCGTGAGCTCAGCAGCTGATAGGTGGATTCAGTTCTTCATCACTGTGAGCTCAGCAGCTGATAGGTGGATTCAGTTCTTCATCACTGTGAGCTCAGCAGCTGATAGGTGGATTCAGTTCTTCATCACTGTGAGATCAGCAGCTGATAGGTGGATTCAGTTCTTCATCACTGTGAGCTCAGCAGCTGATAGGTGGATTCAGTTCTTCATCACTGTGAGCTCAGCAGCTGATAGGTGGATTCAGTTCTTCATCACGTGAGCTCAGCAGCTGATAGGTGGATTCAGTTCTTCATCACTGTGAGCTCAGCAGCTGATAGGTGGATTCAGTTCTTCATCACTGTGAGCTCAGCAGCTGATAGGTGGATTCAGTTCTTCATCACTGTGAGCTCAGCAGCTGATAGGTGGATTCAGTTCTTCATCACTGTGAGCTCAGCAGCTGATAGGTGGATTCAGTTCTTCATCACCGTGAGCTCAGCAGCTGATAGGTGGATTCAGTTCTTCATCACTGTGAGCTCAGCAGCTGATAGGTGGATTCAGTTCTTCATCACTGTGAGCTCAGCAGCTGATAGGTGGATTCAGTTCTTCATCACCGTGAGCTCAGCAGCTCCAGAGGAGAGATGGCGATGACAAACTGAAGTCCTCCAACAGAGCAACATGAATATATAAAGGCAGCGTTTCCGCCAGGGGGGCGTCTTGCCATCATGTGACGCCCTGAACTCGAGCCGAGGGCGTCCAAAAAAATAAATAATTGGAGAGAAGATCGAGTTTTTATCGCTTGAAATGACGAAAAGGAAAAAGGACAAGGACATGATCCCTCTGTTGGAGGGGCAAAGCGTGTTCCTGTGACGGAAAATGTACTGCCGGCGAGCCTTGACGGGGGGTGCTAGTGGAGCACGCGCGTGAACTGCGAGCGCCGGAGCCTCGCAGCGGCGAAACTGAGGCTCCGTGGTAAACTGTGGTAACATGAAGAGCCGTTTAGGAGCCGAAAGAGCCGGCTCTTCTTAGTGAGCCGAGCCAAATGATCCGGCTCACTACAAAGAGCCGGAATTCCCATCACTAATACGTAAAGAGATAGTATCTATAAGGGACTGCTCAATTCAAAATTCAAGTCACGTAACACGACGTGACGTCACCACACCCCACCCCCCCCCCCCCCCCCCCCGCTCTCGGGGTGGACGCCCTCTCAGCCCTGGTCTGGCGGAAACACTGAATAAAGGACATAGAAAATAAAACAGTGCTGTACTTCAGTACAATTTCTAGGTCCTTGCACTTCACTTGAGTATTCTCAATATGCTACTTTCTACTTTCACTTAACTTCATTATGGAGGTCATGTTTTACTACTCCACTACATTTATTGAACGAATCGAGTTAGTAGCTCCTTCACAGGTGTTGATTTATCATACAGAATATAAATCCTGATGTATTATTATAGGTGAAGCTACCTAGCTAGCTAGCCGTGTATCAGGTCATTCAATAACCCCAACGTTAGGGGCAACACTGACCTACATGCATTCATCATTAGAATGCAAAAGTATCTGATACGGGACAAAGGGAACATTTGCAGTTTAAAGTATATTTTGATGCCAATACGTTTGTACTTGAGTTTGAAAGCAGGGCTTTGACTCACAGACCATAATAACCTGAGAGGGAACAACAGCATCATCTGGGACCCAAAGCATGCTCTGACAGAGAGGATGAACTGCTACCATCTGATGGAGATCACTAAAGCCTGAAGCATCCTCTGTGCTCCAGTCCTCTCAGTGAGCACAGAGCTACAGATCAGATGCACGCTGAAGGCTCTTTGAGCATCTCTCTCTGATCCTGCTGTGATGTTACATGTTTGTTGTTTGTTTCTCATGAGTCTTGATGTTTGTCTGTTGATGTTACACATGGAGCTGCTGTGATGCAAGGAGCATCTCAGACTTCATCTGACCGTTAAAGTATCATCGGTCATATCGTAGTATCCTACACTGTAGTTGAGCTACCTGAAGTAAAGTCCTGAAGTTCCTGAGGCTGTTTTCATCACCAACGGAAGCACGAGGCTCCACAGCAGCTAGCCGAACAGGTGGCTAACACTGAGCTAACACTGAAACAGACGATATGACTAATATATATCCGATATATCGCTCGCACTATGGGTGTGTTTCTGTGATTTTAAGGACAGAACTTCTGTTTTTAAACAACAGCATTGTTTCAAACAGCCCGGGATGCTGCTAACACCATTAGCTCCTGCGGCTAACAAAGCTAAGAGAACCCCGGGCTGCTTCTGGTTAAAGAAGCGCTATATACATATATATATATATATATATATACATATATATATATATCATATATAAAGCCCCACTTTATTAGATGAAAGAACGAACTTTACATACAACGAACTTTACAGGAAAGAAACGGCCAGGAAACTTGTCTCATTGTGAGACTCATGTTACTCTGTTGTTAGTCACTGTTGTTCTCGTTTGTAATTCTTATTTCTGTCACATGTAAACTGTTGGTTTTATTATATCTACACTGTATTTGCACTATCCAATATCATTAACCGGTAAGAAGTTCCTTAAATGTTTTAAATTGCAAATGAAAAAGAAAACATCATTAGCTCCTGCGGCTAACGATGCTAGCCGTTAGCTTGTAGCTCATCATGTAAACACACCTCTCTGGTTGTTAGTGGAGATCTCGTGGTATTTAGGAGCAGTAACAGGTGTATTTAGGAGCAGTTTCAGGTGTTTTTAGGAGCAGTTTCAGGTGTTTTTAGCAGCAGTTTCAGGTGGTGTTTGTGTGTCTTTAATGTGTTTATCAGATTGAAACCGGTAGCTATGTGCTAGCAGGAACTAACCGCGGTGCTCAGAGCTCACCTCAGCCTGCAGATAGTCTCTCTCTGTCTCTATCGATCCTCCACAGACTCTCTCTGAGGAAACATGGAAGAAGCTGATTTAATACATGAATAAAAAGCTCTTTATAACTCCATCATGCCGCTTCTCCTGCTTCTTCTCGGCCTACAGAAAGGCATGCCGGGATTCTCACAACGGGCGGGATTGGCAGGACACAGCGCAGCGTCATCGCGCAAAGCATGCAGGGAAATGGAGTTTTGTGATACAATAACAAAATCCGAATCTGAGGTGCGGATACAGTAAAGAGAAAAGAGAAGACATACTTTAAGATAAGATATACTTTATTAATGCTAAATTAAATCTAAAAAAAGAGTAGAAATAAAGCATATTACAAAGCGTCTTTGAGCATTAGGAAAAGCGCAACAAAAATATAAATCTGTGAACTATTTGATAAATAAATCACTATTGACGGGCTAAATTACAGCTAATGCAATATAAAAGTGGGATATTATTTACATTAAGTGAGCAAGAATGGCATATTTAATTAAATATAAATCTCACCTGATCTCACCCGATCTCCCCGGTCTCCCCCGGTCTCCCCCGATCTCCCCGGTCTCCCCCTCTCCCCCGGTCTCCCCGATCTCCCCGATCTCCCCCGGTCTCCCCCGGTCTCCCCGATCTCCCCCGGTCTCCCCCGGTCTCCCCGATCTCCCCCGATCTCCCCGGTCTCCCCGATCTCCCTGGTCTCCCCTGATCTCCCCTGGTCTCCCCTGATCTCCCATGGTATAAACAATATCTAAAATGAAAGAAGCGGCTGGTTCTGTTTGCCAATTGTAAATCAATTGAGAGAAAGATAAAGCGTGTATATTTGAACATGGTACATTGTGATATATTTTCAGCATACGCCACATAGTATAAGGTCTGATAATATAGTAGTATATATATTTAATTGTTTTAATAAAACAGTTTTATTCAGTTCTGTTTTTAGTGGCTCCTGTTGTTATTTAGTGAGTTTCTCAAAATCCATATTTTTGAATAAATAAGTGACTTCTCTGATAAAATACAATCTGACTCATTTTATTTATTATGTTTCTTACATTTCTAAATTAATGTTTGTAAATTAAAAGATAAATCCCTTTTGTTATATACATTATTATAATCAAAATAAACTGAGTTTAATCGAATGAATAAATAGGCTGTCAGTTGGCCATGTAAAGACATTAAGTGACGTCATCGCAGGGCCTGCCCAATCAGAGGAGACTCGCGGCGTCCCCTGACAACAGAGCGCACGAGCTAAGCCAACGGTCGCCACTAACTGATCAAATCTCCCGTTTCTCCCCGTTTCTCCCCGTTTCTCCCCGTTTCTCCCCGTTAAACCTGCGGCAGACCTGCGGACAGACAGCCGGACACACACCGAGGCTCAGAGAACACCTTCCCCCGGACACAGTCACGGTTTGACCCTCCTATCTCACTTCTAGAACTACTTCTGTCACTTTTGACCGGCTAACGGCGGCTAGCTTATGCTACAGCTACATAGCGCAACTTTCACTTTGAACTACAAGCCGTCAGTTAGATCTGAAAACGGTCAGTTGGAGCTACTATAGGTCAGGTTGAAATACAAACGGTCAGTTTGAACTACACACGGTCAGTTGGAGCTACTATAGGTCAGGTTGAAATACAAACGGTCAGTTTGAACTACACACGGTCAGTTGGAGCTACTATAGGTCAGGTTGAAATACAAACGGTCAGTTGGAGCTACTATAGGTCAGTTTGAACTACACACGGTCAGTTGGAGCTACTATAGGTCAGGTTGAAATACAAACGGTCAGTTTGAACTACACACGGTCAGTTGGAGCTACTATAGGTCAGTTTGAACTACACACGGTCAGTTGGAGCTACTATAGGTCAGTTTGAAATACAAACGGTCAGTTGGAGCTACTATAGGTCAGTTTGAACTACACACGGTCAGTTGGAGCTACTATAGGTCAGGTTGAAATACAAAACGGTCAGTTTGAACTACACACGGTCAGTTGGAGCTACTATAGGTCAGTTTGAACTACACACGGTCAGTTGGATCTAAAAATTGTCAGTTGGATCTTCAAACTTATTTTATCATGTCTGTTTTCCGGCTAGGGTAGATTCTGCTACAGCTAGATAGAGCAGCTGTCAGTTGGAACTACAAACAGTCACTTTGAACTACAAACGGTCAGTTGGAACTAAACGGTCACTTTGAACTACAGACGGTCAGTTGGAACTACAGACGGTCAGTTGAACTAAACGGTCACTTTGAACTACAGACGGTCAGTTGGATCTACAGACGGTCAGTTGGATCTACAGACGGTCAGTTGGATCTACAAACGGTCACTTGAACTACAGACGGTCAGTTGGATCTACAGACGGTCAGTTGGATCTACAGACGGTCAGTTGGAACTACAGACAGTCAGTTGGAACTACAGACAGTCAGTTGGATCTACAGACGGTCAGTTGGATCTACAGACGGTCAGTTTGAACTACAGACGGTCAGTTTGAACTACAGACGGTCAGTTGGATCTACAACGGTCACTTTGAACTACAGACGGTCAGTTGGATCTACAACGGTCAGTTGGATCTACAGACGGTCAGTTGGAACTACAGACGGTCAGTTGGATCTACAGACGGTCAGTTGGAACTACAGACGGTCAGTTGGAACTACAGACAGTCAGTTGGAACTACAGACGGTCAGTTGGATCTACAGACGGTCAGTTGGAACTACAGACGGTCAGTTGGAACTACAGACAGTCAGTTGGAACTACAGACGGTCAGTTTGAACTACAGACGGTCAGTTTGAACTACAGACGGTCAGTTGGATCTACAAACGGTCACTTGAACTACAGATGGTCAGTTGGATCTACAAACGGTCAGTTGGATCTACAGACGGTCAGTTGGAACTACAGACGGTCAGTTGGAACTACAGACGGTCAGTTGGAACTACAGACGGTCAGTTGGATCTACAAACGGTCAGTTGGAACTACAGACGGTCAGTTGGATCTACAAACGGTCAGTTGGAACTACAGACGGTCAGTTGGATCTACAACGGTCAGTTGGAACTACAGACGGTCAGTTGGATCTACAAACGGTCAGTTGGAACTACAGACGGTTTTTAACGGGAGACACTACAGGTGAAGGTGAGATGAACTACCAGGAGCCACCCTGTCTGTTTACAGAGAACTGGAGCAGTATATGCTAAATGTTAAAAGTTAAACTATACTAAAGAGACTGTATAAGATAAGATAAGGTGTACTTTATTGATCTGAAATTGGGATTTTTTTTGTGTTGCAGCAGCATAAAAGACAAGGCATTGCACATCAGTAGCAATTAAAAGAGTATAAATAAGCTATTCTAAAATTGAAACATCTCAAAATATGTCCTAGGTATGTCCTCATTTGCATGTATTTATATTATTATATGTGATAAAGCCAGGTTCTTGTTCCATGTTGTCCTCATGTTACAGTCAGGGGTTTCTCTCTGAATCAGTCCATACATCAGAACACCCTGCCATAAACTCATTCCCTGCATGTTTGAGTAGTAAAGTGTGTGTGAATGGTGTGTGTATCACAATACTTTGGTGTGTGTGTGAGGTTTCTGGAGAGAGAGAGGAAATACATTTGGAGTAAAAGTCGTAATAATTAGACCAAAAAAGGTTTAACAAAATCAATGAAATTAGAAATGTTCATAGAAAAAGAACAGATATCACCATGAACCCCATTTCTGACATTAACACTATTACTTTTTACATTACAAGTTTACTGACATGTTGTGTTAAATATGCTAATGAGGCTTAATGTAATTCTAGTGCTAATAGGAGAAATGTGCAGACACAGAGTTAGTTAGATACTCTGCTGGAGGAGGACTCAGTGTTCCTCTCTCCTAAAGTCTGAAGGAGGGAGGACCACTTTGTTTTCATGTTTAAACACATTTCATATTGGGATGGAGCTAACAGCTAACTGCCACATGTCCTTGATGTTATACAGCAGTGTATTTCATATTATGTTCTGTGATTAGTTATCGCTGTTATTACACTGCAGACGGAAGGACTGCAACTTGTTCACTATTGTTACAGTCTTAGGTGTAGAAATAAAAATTGTTTAATGTCATTACACACCGTTACAGTGATGTGTGTTTGTCCTCAGCAGCAGTGATGAGCAGCAGAAGCCGCAGGGCCTGGTGAGAGCACACACACACACACACACACAACACACACACACACACACACACACCTGTATAAAGTATGGTCAGAGGCAGAGTTTAGTTGTTAATTATAATATTAAACTTGATCTATCATCTAACCGCTGTCTCAGTACAAAGAGACGGAAGGACGGTTCTCCAGAGGGACAGTACAGAAGCCTTCATGGACAAAAGACGAGGTGGGTGCAGCGCCTCGTTCCTCAGACACATACAGGGTCAGGATATTACCATCACTGAACAGCTGACATATCAGTCTGATGATGATGGTGATCTTCCTCCTCAGGAGGAGAAGCTGCACAGAGTGGTGAAAGAGTTTGGATCCAACAGCTGGCCTTCAGTGTCCCTGCATCTTAAAGTGAGAGAGCAGATACAACACACACACTCAGAGAGAATCCAGCTGCTGAAGTACTGTGTTTGTGTGTGTGTGTGTGTGTGTGTGTGTGTCAGAGGTCAGAGGGGGAGTGTCAGCGGCAGTGGCAGCAGATAAAGAATCCTGAGCTGGTGAAAGGGCCGTGGACTCAGACGGAGGACGAGAGGGTAAACATTCAGTTATACACACATTACACACAGTGCAGAGGTCCTCTGTCTCTCAGCGCCATCCCGTGGGCCGGCTAGGTACTGCTGAATGTTTAGTTTTAAAAAAGTCCCACCTGCTCAGCTCTGAACACGCTCTGTGTTTTTAAAACATCACCGCAGAACAGCTGACTTTTGAAATTGGAAGACTTACAGATTTCCAAAGTTCACAACATTTTTTCTCACAAAATATTCTGCTTTAATTCCCTTCATATTAAATGAAGGGAATTAACAGAACCATACTCTACATGTATATATATTATATATACATATTGGTATAGAACCAAACAACTAGAAACACAGACTGTCTCTGATGACGCCTGCAATATGGAGTCAGACGAGTGTTGGGGAAATCTCTCACAGCGTCGCCCTGATGATCTCAGAGCAGGACTGTTCCTCAGAAGAGTGATGTGGGACACAACCCTGCGCCAGGTAAAGCTCCACACGCTGTTTACCTGTGAGCATGTGATGTCACTTCCTGTGCAGGTCATCGATCTGGTGCAGAATTACGGCGTGAAGCGCTGGTCGCTCATAGCCAAGCACCTGCTGAGCCGCAACGGGAAGCAGTGCCGCGAGCGCTGGCACAACCACCTGAACCCTGCGGTGAAGAAGAGCGGCTGGACGCTGCAGGAGGACCGCATCATCTGCCAGTCGCACAGCATGCTGGGAAACCGCTGGGCCGACATGTCCAAGCTCATGCCCGGCAGGTAGAAACAGAGTCACAGAAGCTACAGTCGTGCTAATGTTAGCATGTTACTCTGAGGCCTCGCTTCAAATCAGGATGAAATATTTATTCATATTATTTCATACTTTCACTCATAACCAACAGACATCCAATAATATTCAGTTCAACCCTTTAAATGCCACTGTTTTGAAGACAACAGTGGCATTCTGTAAACAACAGTGGCATTCTGTAAACAACATTGGTGTTCTGTAAACAACAGTGGCGTTCTGTAAACAACAGTCATGTTCTGTAAACAACAGTGGCATTCTGTAAACAACAGTGGCATTCTGTAAACAACATTGGTGTTCTGTAAACAACAGTGGCGTTCTGTAAACAACATTGGTGTTCTTTAAACCAGGGGTTCCCAAACTTTTCAGGGGGGTGAATTCAATTAATTAATTAAATGAATTAATTTAAGTTTTCCGCACCCTCGTGTACGGTGGCTGAGAGGTGCAATCGACAATTACAAAGTGTGAAACACTTTAAAATTTCCCGAAACACTTTAACATTTCCTGAAACACTTTAACATTTCCCGAAACACTTTAACATTTCCTGAAACACTTTAACATTTCCCGAAACACTTTAACATTTCCGAAACACTTTAACATTTCCTGAAACACTTTAACATTTCCCGAAACACTTTAACATTTCCTGTAACATTTCCCGAAACACTTTAACATTTCCCGAAACACTTTAACATTTCCTGAAACACTTTAACATTTCCCGAAACACTTTAACATTTCCCGAAACACTTTAACATTTCCCGAAACACTTTAACATTCCCGAAACACTTTAACATTTCCGAAACACTTTAACATTTCCCGAAACACTTTAACATTTCCTGAAACACTTTAACATTTCCTGAAACACTTTAACATTTCCCGAAACACTTTAACATTTCCCGAAACACTTTAACATTTCCCGAAACACTTTAACATTTCCCGAAACACTTTAACAAACTAGAGAATCAAACCGGAAAGGGAATGCCCATCATACCAGAAGTGACGTGCAAGTATTGACACAAACTAAGTTTGTTTTGGAGGATAGACCGCCGGTACCTATGGACCTTTATGGTCGTTAAACATGTTTTGTCCGTTCTGTGGAAACCACCTGGGCCAAGTGACATGGTTTTGCTCATCAAGATATACTTTCTCGTGCGCAAGAGATACGTTCTTGTGCACACGGAAAGTTACAGGTTCGCCAAGTAGGAAGTGGAGCTGTGCCTTTTACACACAGCCTTCGCTGTGTTTACCTTCATTAGACAGCTAAAGAGCGACTGCAGGCTGCTTCGTTATAGCCACACACACCTCTACACACACACACCTCTACACACATCGAACTGCCCGATTATTCCACCTTATTATTCTATTTATGAAGGAGATGTCCGGTCACCAGGGTGTGTGTGTGTGGTGTGACACTGGCATTTGTTTTCAGAAGATATTAAGATACTGTCGTCCGTTCGGTACTGCGGTCAACTCAGCCGTCTCTCGTTTGCTTGGTCAAATCAGCAGCTCTTCTTGAGTGCGCAATTAATCGGGCCTTTACGGTAATCGCGAGAGCTGACGCTGACGCTAGTAGTAGGCTACAAGAGTAAAATAATGCATGTTTTTTCTGCTTTATTTGCGATACAAATAATTTGTACCATAAGTTCTTAATAAAACTGACACTGTTTGACTCAGTCCTAGTTTGACTGCTACCAACAATAAAATGAAGTACTTTTAACGTGTACTTTTTGGGTAATACTCTCTCAAAGTCCCCTCCTGAGAACAAAATCATGCCACTTCTGCTATATTTGATGAGAGATAAATTATTTTTAGCCATAAGTTCTTAATAAAATTGGTACTGTTGGACTCGGTACTTGTTAGACTACTACCACAAATACAATGAGGTACTTTTACTGTGTACTTTTTGAGTAATACTCTGTCAAACTCCCGTCCTGAGTACAATAATTCATGTATTCTGCTGAGGGATAAAATGATTTTTTGCAAAAAGTTCTACATGAAATTGATACTGTTGGACTCAGTCAGTACTAAGTACTTGGACTATACAATCAACTACTTTTACTGTGTACTTTTTGATTAATACTCGGTCAAACTCCCGTCCTGAGTAATAATACCTGTATTGTATATGAACTATGAATTATTGTACTCAGGACAGGAGTTTAACCAAGTATTACTCAAAAGTACAGAGTAAAAATACTTGATTGTACTTATGTGTAGTAGTCCAAGTAGTACTGAGTCCAACAGTATCAATTTCATGTAGAACTTATGGTAACAAATCATTTTATCCCTCATCAAATATAGCAGAAGTGGCTTGAATTTGTTCTCAGGAGGGGAGTTTGACAGTACTAGTACTAAGTCCAACAGTGTCAGTTTTATTAAGAACTTATGGTTAAAACATATTTTTATCGCTAATATAGCACAAAAACATGCATTATTTTACTCTTGTACTAGCGTCAGTGCCGCTTCTCGGTCGATTACCGTAAAGGCGCGATTAATCGTGCACTCACAAATGAAGAACTGCTGATTTGACCAAGCGCGAGAGACGGCTGAGTTGACCGCAGTGTTCCCCTGCACTCCGACAGCACTGAGCACTACATCGAGACTAAGATTAAACACATTTATTTCATTTGGGAACACACACATATACCTCTGGAGTTGGCCAGATGTGTGTAAATTACTGTTCATGGTAATTTGAAAAAAATGCCGGTGACGGACACACACAAACACACCGAACACACACACAGAGCGGAACTGAGCACAGCAGAAACACACGTCATGCGCCTTGTGGACCGGACATCTCCTTCCTAAAACGAGGAATAGGGGGAATAATCGGGCAGTTCGATGTGTGTAGAGGTGTGTGTGTGTGTAGAGGTGTGTGTGGCTATAACGAAGCAGCCTGCAGTCGCTCTTTAGCTGTTCTAATGAAGGTAAACACAGCGAAGGCTGTGTGTAAAAGGCACAGCTCCACTTCCTACTTGGCGAACCTGTAACTTTCCCGTGTGCACAAGAACGTATCTCTTGCGCACGAGAAAGTATATCTTGATGAGCAAAACCATGTCACTTGGCCCAGGTGGTTTCCACAGAACGGACAAAACATGTTTAACGACCATAAAGGTCCATAGGTACCGGCGGTCTATCCTCCAAAACAAACTTTAGTTTGTGTCAATACCTTGCACGTCACTTCTGGTATGATGGGCATTCCCTTTCCGGTTTGATTCTCTAGTTTGTTAAAGTGTTTCGGGAAATTGTTAAAGTGTTTCGGGAAATGTTAAAGTGTTTCGGGAAATGTTAAAGTGTTTCGGGAAATGTTAAAGTGTTTCACACTTTGTAATTGTCGATTGCACCTCTCAGCCACCGTACTCGCAGGAATATCTCCGCAATGGAGCGAGCTTAAGTTTCACTTTCGATTGCATGATATAGCCCAGCGCAACACCTTCGTCAAACATGTTGCCACTTGTTTGTACCATTTTCAGGCGATTTGTAATCTGTTCTAGAAAAACTATGTGTTTTTTAGGATTCAAGAAGCATATAAAACAAACAATGGATGTATTTGATGAACATGTATCCATGCTGGAAGTAGATTTAGAGGTTAGGAGTGAGATAGAGATTATTATCTAATACATGCATCCGATGAAGCGTTGCATGAAGTCTGTTGATGATCAGAGGCTGCTGTTGGGGCTGCAGAAACTGTTTATGTTGTTTGTAGGCAGAGCATGCGTTTGTTAGTGTTTGTCAGTCAGTCAGCTGAGTCAGACTCGTTAGACCTCAGAGAGTAAAACTTGGGCCTGCGACCAAAGTTTTACTGTATTTTGTTTTGAAAATCCACAGCGGAGGTTTGTGTCGTACTGCATGCGGTGTGTTCTGCATTTCTCTCGTAGCCAACGATTCTGTGGTCTGTTGGACATAAACTCTGTAATAAATGTAGTCTACATTTCATTAGAGGTGTAAACCTGAGTGTTTTCTATTGGTTAAGAGGTCCTTGGTATGAAGAGTTTGAGAAACACTGCGCTAGTGGATGGTCAAAGGGGGAGCCTCGCTGCGGGGAAATTATACAGATGGCCAGTCCGCCCCTGAAAAATGTCTATGCACACGTTATTATTATAATTTTTTTTAATTTACAATTTTTATTTTGTAATCATCTCGCGACGCCCACTTTGGAACCCTGCTTTAACAACAGGGGCGTTATGTAAACAACAGGGGCGTTCTGTAAACACAGTGGCGTTCTGTAAACAACAGTGGCATTATGTAAACAACAGTGGCGTTCTGTAAACAACAGTGGCATTATGTAAACAACAGTGGCGTTCTGTAAACAACAGTGGCGTTCTGTAAACAAAAGTGGCATTATGTAAAAACAACAGTGGCGTTCTGTAAACAACAGTGGCGTTCTGTAAACAACAGTGGCGTTCTGTACAAACAGTGGCATTATGTAAACAACAGGGCTTTCTGTAAACAACAGTGGCATTATGTAAACACAGTGGCGTTCTGTAAACAACAGTGGCGTTCTGTAAACAGAAGTGGCATTATGTAACAACAGTGGCATTATGTAAACAACAGTGGCGTTATGTAAACAACAGGGGCGTTCTGTAAACAAAAGTGGCATTATGTAAACAACAGTGGCGTTCTGTAAACAACAGTGGCATTATGTAAACAACAGTGGCGTTCTGTAAACAACAGTGGCATTATGTAAACAACAGTGGCGTTCTGTAAACAACAGTGGCATTATGTAAACAACAGGGGCGTTCTGTAAACAACAGTGGCATTATGTAAACAACAGTGGCGTTCTGTAAACAACAGTGGCGTTCTGTAAACAACAGTGGCGTTCTGTAAACAGAAGTGGCATTATGTAAACAACAGTGGCGTTCTGTAAACAACAGTGGCGTTCTGTAAACAGAAGTGGCATATGTGTAAACAACAGTGGCGTTCTGTAAACAACAGTGGCGTTCTGTAAACAACAGTGGCGTTCTGTAAACAGAAGTGGCATTATGTAAACAACAGTGGCGTTCTGTAAACAACAGTGGCGTTCTGTAAACAGAAGTGGCATTATGTAAACAGAAGTGGCATTATGTAAACAACAGTGGCGTTCTTTAAACAACAGGGGCGTTCTGTAAACAACAGTGGCAGTATGTAAACAACAGTGGCGTTCTGTAAACAACAGTGGCAGTATGTAAACAACAGTGGCGTTCTTTAAACAACGGTGGAATTATGTAAACAACAGTGGCGTTCTGTAAACAACAGTGGCGTTCTGTAACAACAGTCGTGTTCTGTAAACAACGTGGCGTTCTGTAAACAACGGGTGTTCTGTAAACAACAGGGGTGTTCTGTAAACAACAGTGGCGTTCTGTAAACACAGTCGTGTTCTGTAAACAACAGTGGTGTTCTGTAAACAACAGTGGCGTTCTGTAAACAAACAGTCGTGTTCTGTAAACAACAGTGGTGTTCTGTAAACAACAGTGGCGTTCTGTAAACAACAGTCGCGTTCTGTAAACAACAGTGGTGTTCTGTAAACAACAGTGGCGTTCTGTAAACAACAGTGGTGTTCTGTAAACACAGTGGTGTTCTGTAAACAACAGTGGCGTTCTTTAACAACAGTGGCGTTCTGTAAACAACAGTGGCGTTCTGTAAAAACAGTGGTGTTCTGTAAACAACAGGGGCGTTCTGTAAACAACAGTGGTGTCTGTAAACAACAGTGGTGTTCTGTAAACAACAGTGGCGTTCTGTAAACAACAGTGGCGTTCTGTAAACAACAGGGGCGTTCTGTAATCACGTTTTGTTTGGGTGGAACTGAGAGTGTGTTCTAAATCCCAGGACCGATAACTCCATCAAGAACCACTGGATCCACCCTGAAGAGGAAGGTGGAGAAGGAGGGCTACCTGCAGGTGCTGCTCCTCCACTCCTCTGCAGCTCCGCCTCCAGGCCCCCCCGCACTGCCAGCATCCCCACCAAGGTACACAACACACAAACACACACACACACCTCTGCAGTGTAGACATCAGAGCTGGGAAGTAGTGGAGTACCAGTGTGAGAAAAAGTTTTTAGAGAGTACTTGTCCATGGACAAGTGAGTTTGGCAATTTACTTGTCCGAATACATTTTTCACTTGTCCAGAATGGACAAAAATTGGGGCCACTGGAATCTTCTTCTTCGCCATCGTATTTAACATTTTCCCACGGTTTTTATGACACCGCCAACGTAAGTGAGCGGTAAGATTTTACTGCATCACACATAGGGCAGGGTATCGTTTGGATTTAACGATTCCGGTTCTGCTTTTCGATTCCGGTTATTTTCGGTTCTCGATTCCAGTTCTTTGAGGGTAAAAATAATGACAAACTGGGAGAAAAAATATTTATGAAAACATTAAGTCAAATCTGTATTCCTATTTACAAATCACTTCATACTGTTTAATTTCTTATGGTTATTGAATGAAATTATATAAAAAAATCTCTGCATTTTTTGGTTAGTTCTAAGAGGTGCAGTTTGAGAATGTACAATTGGCCCAGTCTCCTCTGATGTTACACTGCAACCTGCCTGTGAGACAGAGTCCAACCACACATGTCCAACAGATAGGCCTAATAATAATAATAATACATTATATTTATAGCCTATAGGCCTAGCGCTTTTCTACAACTCAGAGAGAGAGAGAGAGAGAGAGAAAAGAGAGAGAGAGAGAGAGAGAGAAAGAAAAAGACGAGAAAGACGAGAAAGAAAAAGACGAGAAAGACGAGAAAGACGAGAAAGAAAAAGACGAGAAAGACGAGAAAGACGATACGGAGCATGGAGAGAGAGCTGCGGGGCTCGCCTCCGCCCCCTGTCCTCACAACTCTTATTAATCTTGGGACCGGACAATTTTTATTTGTTCCTACTCCGAACCGAGTTTTGCTTCCCAACCCTGCCACTGTGCTACACTTCCCGCCCCGCCCCCGTCTAACTGTACAGAAAGCGGCGAGATGCATTCCTTAGGAATCGACAAGCAGAACCGAAACTAACATTTCTAAACGAACAATGGTGGACACGTACAATTTGCGAATGAGTTCTGCCTTTTGTAAACTGAATTTATCAATAATTTGTCAATAATGAGGCCGAAAAACGTCACTTGTCCGCCGGACAAGTCAATTGAAAGATCTACTTGTCGATATTGTAAATAACACGTCCCGGACGGTGGGACGTGTGCTTTTTCGCACACTGAGTACAAATACTTTGTTACTGTACTTAAGTACATGTTTTCTGTATCAGTACTTTACTCCACTACTTATTTACTGACCTGTACTTTCTACTTCTTACATTTTGAACCCAAATACCTGTACTTTCTACTCTTACATGTTGAACACAAATACCTGTACTTTCTACTTCTTACATGTTGAACACAAATACCTGTACTTTCTACTTCTTACATGTTGAACACAAATACCTGTACTTTCTACTTCTACATGTTGAACCCAAATACCTGTACTTTCTACTTCTTACATGTTGAACACAAATACCTGTACTTTCTACTTCTCACATGTTGAACCCAAATACCTGTACTTTCTACTTCTTACATGTTGAACACAAATACCTGTACTTTCTACTTTCTTACATGTTGAAACCAAATACCTGTACTTTCTACTTCTTACATGTTGAACCCAAATACCTGTACTTTCTACTTCTTACATGTTGAACACAAATACCTGTACTTTCTACTTCTTACATGTTGAACCAATACCTGTACTTTCTACTTCTTACATGTTGAACACAAATACCTGTACTTTCTACTTCTCACATGTTGAACCCAAATACCTGTACTTTCTACTTCTTACATGTTGAACACAAATACCTGTACTTTCTACTTCTTACATGTTGAACCCAAATACCTGTACTTTCTACTTCTTACATGTTGAACCCAAATACCTGTACTTTCTACTTCTTACATGTTGAACCAAATACCTGTACTTTCTACTTCTTACATGTTGAACCAAATACCTGTACTTTCTACTTCTTACATGTTGAACCAAATACCTGTACTTTCTACTTCTTACATGTTGAACCCAAATACCTGTACTTTCTACTTCTTACATGTTGAACCAAATACCTGTACTTTCTACTTCTTACATGTTGAACCCAAATACCTGTACTTTCTACTTCTTACATGTTGAACCCAAATACCTGTACTTTCTACTTCTTACATGTTGAACCCAAATACCTGTACTTTCTACTTCTTACATGTTGAACCAAATACCTGTACTTTCTACTTCTTACATGTTGAACCCAAATACCTGTACTTTCTACTTCTTACATGTTGAACCAAATACCTGTACTTTCTACTTCTTACATGTTGAACCCAAATACCTGTACTTTCTACTTCTTACATGTTGAACCCAAATACCTGTACTTTCTACTTCTTACATGTTGAACCCAAATACCTGTACTTTCTACTTCTTACATGTTGAACCAAATACCTGTACTTTCTACTTCTTACATGTTGAACCCAAATACCTGTACTTTCTACTTCTTACATGTTGAACCCAAATACCTGTACTTTCTACTTCTTACATGTTGAACAAATACCTGTACTTTCTACTTCTTACATGTTGAACCAAATACCTGTACTTTCTACTTCTTACATGTTGAACCCAAATACCTGTACTTTCTACTTCTTACATGTTGAACCAAATACCTGTACTTTCTACTTCTTACATGTTGAACCCAAATACCTGTACTTTCTACTTCTTACATGTTGAACCAAATACCTGTACTTTCTACTTCTTACATGTTGAACCAAATACCTGTACTTTCTACTTCTTACATGTTGAACCCAAATACCTGTACTTTCTACTTCTTACATGTTGAACAAATACCTGTACTTTCTACTTCTTACATGTTGAACCCAAATACCTGTACTTTCTACTTCTTCCATGTTCCAAACAGGCTGGTTCCTTTAGTCTGAATGTGTGTTTGGTGGCGTGATCATTATTATTTAGAGTCATTGCGTGCCTATTGATTTGAACACGATCCGTGTATCCATCATTTCCTGGTCTTCTCTAAAGAAGAGGGACCAATGAAACGTTGTCATGTTGCCGTTGTTCAGCATGGAAACATTCATTAGCTAACAATGACATTATTGTTCTATTAATATAAAGGGAGGTCAGGTACTCTTTAAAACAGCTGCTAGTTATGGGTACTTTTTACTGAAGTACATTTCAAAGCCTCTTTACTTTTACTTGAGTAAAGAAGTTTAGTCAGTACTTCTACTTTTACCAGAGTATTTTTAAACACGAGTATCTGTACTTCTACTTGAGTAAAGACGTTTAGTCAGTACTTCTACTTTACCAGAGTATTTTAAACACGAGTATCTGTACTTATACTTGAGTACAGGATGTGTGTACTTTAACATCTCTGGATGACTCCAACGAGGATGTGTCTCTGCAGGCGGACAGCGTCTCCACCGTGAAGGACGAGTCGGATCAGAGCCTGTGCTCTGGCGGCCCCCCCGCCTCCTCCTCGGGTTACTCCTCCTCACTGAGCATGTGCGAGCTGACGGCGCCCGCGGAGCTGATGGAGGCGGTACATCACACTAATAGCACACTGAAACCGCTGGAAATGTTTTTACAATATCAAAGACCCACAAAAAACTGAGAGGAAATGAATGTTCAGAAACAGCTCGTTCAGAAACAGCTCAAACTGATCTGAGGACGGTCACAGCTCACCTCATGGCAGCTTCAGTGACCTTTACATTTGATTTCCAATCAATAAAGCCTTTTGCTGCCACAGAAATCTGTCAGGTAAACCGACCCGGTGAGAAAGCTGAACAAATCCACTTTCATTTGGATAAACCACCTAAACTACTCCTGCTTTGGCTCTCACACTTTAAAAGTGATTTCACTTTCAAACCTACAGCCATCTCCAGTGTGGAAACATTCAAAGTGGATTTAATAAAAACAAGTTTTTTAGATACGTCAGAGATTCAGATCTATTAGAACATCTCTAAAGGAGCTTTGATGTAAAATGAATAAGATGTACTTTCACACAGCTGGAGTCATCTTTAATGTTTTCTCTCATGTTGAAGATATATATAATATAACTCACTGTCTCCCCTGTTCTCACCTGATCTCCCTGTTCTCCCCTGATCTCACCTGTTCTCACCTGTTCTCACCTGATCTCACCTGTTCTCACCTGATCTCACCTGTTCTCACCTGATCTCACCTGTTCTCCCCTGATCTCACCTGTTCTCACCTGATCACACCTGTTCTCCCCTGATCTCACCTGTTCTCCCCTGATCACACCTGTTCTCACCTGATCACACCTGTTCTCCCCTGATCTCACCTGTTCTCCCCTGATCACACCTGTTCTCACCTGATCTCACCTGTTCTCACCTGATCACACCTGTTCTCCCCTGATCTCACCTGTTCTCCCTGATCACACCTGTTCTCACCTGATCTCACCTGTTCTCACCTGATCACACCTGTTCTCCCTGATCTCACCTGTTCTCCCTGATCAACCTGTTCTCACCTGATCACACCTGTTCTCACCTGATCTCACCTGTTCTCCCCTGATCACACCTGTTCTCACCTGATCACACCTGTTCTCCCCTGATCTCACCTGTTCTCCCCTGATCACACCTGTTTCTCACCTGATCACACCTGTTTCCACCTGATCTCACCTGTTCTCCCTGATCTCACCTGTTCTCACCTGATCTCACTGTTCTCACCTGATCACACCTGTTCTCCCCTGATCTCACCTGTTTCCCCTGATCACACCTGTTCTCACCTGATCTCACCTGTTCTCACTGATCACACCTGTTCTCCCTGATCTCACCTGTTCTCACCTGATCACACCTGTTCTCACCTGATCTCACCTGTTCTCACCTGATCTCACCTGTTCTCACCTGTTCCCCCTGATCTCACCTGTCTCCCTGATCTCACCTGTTCTCCCCTGATCTCACCTGTTCTCACCTGATCTCACCTGTTCTCACCTGTTCTCCCTGATCTCACCTGTTCTCCCTGATCTCACCTGTTCTCACCTGATCTCCCCTGATCTCACCTGATCTCCCCTGATCACACCTGTTCTCACCTGTTCTCCCCTGATCTCACCTGTTCTCCCCTGATCTCACCTGTTCTCACCTGTTCTCACCTGATCTCACCTGTTCTCACCTGATCACATCTGTTCTCCCCTGATCTCACCTGTTCTCCATGATCTCACCTGTTCTCCCCTGATCTCACCTGATCTCACCTGTTCTCCCCTGATTCTCACCTGATTCTCACCTGATCTCACCTGTTCTCCCCTGATCTCACCTGTTCTCACCTGTTCTCACCTGATCTCACCTGTTCTCACCTGATCTCACCTGTTCTCACCTGATCTCACCTGATCTCACCTGTCTCCCTGATCTCACCTGTTCTCACCTGATCTCACCTGTTCTCCATCCACTGTCTCACCTGTCTCACCTGATCTCCCTGATCTCACCTGTCTCCCTGATCTCACCTGTCTCCCTGGTCTCCCTGATCTCACCTGTTCTCACCTGATCCACCTGTTCTCACCTGATCTCACCTGTTCTCCCTGATCTCACCTGTTCTCGTCCCCGATCTCACCTGTTCTCCCCCCTGATCTCACCTGTTCTCCCCTGATCTCACCTGTTCTCACCTGATCTCACCTGTTCTCCCTGATCTCACCTGTTCTCCCCTGATCTCACTGTTCTCCCTGATCTCACCTGTTCTCTCACCTGTTCTCCCTGATCTCACCTGTTCTCACCCTGATCTCACCTGTTCCCCTGATCTCACCTGTTCTCCACTGATCTCACCTGTTCTCACCTGATCTCACCTGTTCTCCCCTGATCT
The DNA here is from genome assembly GCA_011823955.1 of Dissostichus mawsoni. Lineage (NCBI taxonomy): Eukaryota > Metazoa > Chordata > Actinopteri > Perciformes > Nototheniidae > Dissostichus > Dissostichus mawsoni. Next base: position 975,808 of record JAAKFY010000004.1, on the reverse strand, counting down.
CACCTGTTCTCCCCTGATCTCACCTGTTCTCCCTGATCTCCCCTGATCTCACCTGTTCTCACCTGATCTCACCTGTTCTCCCCTGATCTCACCTGTTCTCCCCTGATCTCACCTGTTCTCCCCTGATCTCCCCTGTAGTCCCCTGATCTCACCTGTCTCCACTGATCTCACCTGTTCTCCCCTGATCTCACCTGTTCTCACCTGTTCACCTGTCTCCCTGATCTCACCTGTTCTCCCCTGATCTCACCTGATCTCACCTGTTCTCCCCTGATCTCACCTGTTCTCCCCTGATCTCACCTGTTCTCCCCTGATCTCACCTGTTCTCCCCTGATCTCACCTGTTCTCCCCTATCTCACCTGATCTCCCCTGGTGTCTCCCCTGATCTCCCCTGTTCTCACCTGATCTCACCTGGTCTCACCTGATCTCCCCTGATGCAGAGTGTGGAGACGTGGAGCTGTGGACAGGAAGTGAGCTCCTCGCTGAGCGGGCTGTACCGAGACGGACACCCATCAGTCATGGACCTGAGCCGCAGCTACGTAAGAAACAAACCAGGACACACACAAACACACACGCACACACACACAGACCCACACACACACAGACCCACACACAGTGTTATCAGCAGTGTCTTCTTCCTACCTGATCACGGCACAGAGGGAAGCAGAGAGAGCTAAACGAGAGGAAGATATCAGTTAATGCTGTCAGCTGTTCCTTTAGATCTTAGTGCCAGAGGACTTTGTTAGTTTTGATGACATTACGTCTAAAAGTCTGGGCGTTTTATTCTTCTCTTAGTCAAAGACTACCCTAGAATACTGTCAATGAAACTGATTTAGTGTGAGAGTATGGAACCTGTCCTCCTACAAACAGACACACACTGATGTGAAGGACACACACAACATCTCACCTGAGTCAAACCCATTCAGCTGACCTAACCCCCCCCCTGTGTGTGCAGGTGTTGGGGCTCAGGGAGCAGCTGGGCAGCAGCAGCCAGGACGCAGCCTGCTTCATGGACGCCTCCTCCTGGAGCAGAGGCAGCATGGGGGGGGCTCTGAGCTTCTCCCCCTCTGAGGTGAGGAGCTGAGACTCTGATATGTGTGTGTGTGTGTTGTGTGTGTGTGTGTGTGTGTGTGTGTGTGTGTGTGTGTGGTGTGTGTGTGTGTGTGTGTGTGTGTGTGTGTGTGTGTGTGTGTGTGTGTGTGTTTGTTGTTTTGTGTGTGTGTGTGTTGTGTGTGTGTGTGTATGGTTGTGTGTGGGTGTGTGTGTCCTCAGCTCTTCAGCCTGCTGGTGTGTGTATGTCCTCAGCTCTTCAGCCTGTGTGGTGTGGAGGATCTGAAGTCACAGCGTCCAGTTCTCACCTCGACCCCCGTCTGCGCCCGCAAACACCCCGGCAGCCCCTCCCAGCAGGAGGGCTCTCTGACCTGCAGCAGCCGGTGCGTCTCTGAGGATCACACACACACACACACACACACTAGGGTTTCACGACTACCATTATTTACTAGTCGACAAGTTTTTCAAAATAGTAGTCGACTAGTCGACTAGTCGACTAGTTGTTACGTCATAATAAAGACACACAAAGAGAGGTTAAAACTGTATTTTGTATTGCAATGCATACAGTTACGTTAAACACTGTAACAAAGCAGCATTTTAATTTGGGTTCATGGCTGATTAAATAAAAAACAGTAACTGGACTCACCAAATCTACTGCAAAAACTCTGTTAAGAACATAAATGCAACGTAAATCCAGTGCGCATTGCGCAACACTTTACTCTCTGTCACTGTCCTCCTCGATAAGGATGTCCACCCTTCCAGGTTTTTTGGTTTGCGTTAAGGAAGACCAAAGCGTCAACATGTGAGGGAAGGAGGCTTGACCGCTGTCGGGTGACAGTGGTGCCTGCCAGGGAAAACATCCGTTCACTTGGGGTGCTGGTGGCTAGCCAGGTAGCTCCTGGAAAGCTTGGCTAAACGGGGGAAGCGGTTGGCGTTTTGTGCCCACCACTTCAGAGGGTTATCCATTGTGGGGATATGGGGTGTCTGCTGGCAGTAATCCCGTAGCTCATCCGCGCCACTGTTGACCCGTGTTTTTTGTTGCTCTCGAAATGAGGTCCAAACAGCTGTTCAAAGAGGGGGTGCTTGTGGAGCACGCTCGTGAACTTTTAGCGCCGGAGCTAAAACTGAAACTGTAGAGTGCGTAGTTTGCGTCGAGTGCGTAGAGTGCGTCATTTTTTAGAGTGCGTAGAGTGCGTCATTTTATGCGCATTTGCGCATAAAATGAGGACCCCTGAATGTCGGGCGTGTTTTGCTGGAGCATTTTGCAGCACCTCAGCGCCAATGTCGGCATCCTCATTTCCCACATTTGCCTCCATTTTGTTCACGACTAGTCGACTAGGGCCTACAGCGCCGACTAGTGGTAGAACTACTCGACTAGTCGACTAGTCGACTAGTTGGTGAAACCCCTAACACACACAGTCGCTCATTTACAGGACACACACACACAGTTCAGAGTGAAGTCTCAGAAGGCAGGTGGATCACTGTGGCTGCAGGTGAGCTCACTACCTGTTGGTGTGGAGAGAGGAGGAGCCTCGACACAAACATATATCTTTGTTACTCTGTCAGGATTCCTTTCCTGAAACTGCACCACGTTTATCTCAGAGTTTTTTCCTTGTAAAACAACGGTTTAATCTGAAGACATATCAAAGGTTTCTTTTCATAAATCTACATTTGAGATGTTCAGACCGGTCTCTGATCAGCTGATTTGTGTTCAGGACCCCGGCAGAGACCAGAGAGCGGATCAGAGCGCTGTGGATGTCTGCTCCTCAGACCCCGACCCCCCTGAAGATCAGCAGGAAGAGTCCGGATCAGGTGAGGCTCTGTGAGGGTACAGTTGCTGCCCCCCCCCCCTGCTGTGTGTTAGGTTGTGTGACTGTGTGTCAGGTTGTGTGACTGTGTGTCAGGTTGTGTGACTGTGTGTCAGGTTGTGTGACTGTGTGTCAGGTTGTGTGACTGTGTGTTAGGTTGTGTGACTGTGTGTCAGGTTGTGTGACTGTGTGTTAAGGCCGCTACACACCAACCTGAGACCAAAGAACGCGTACCGAGGGCGTCCCGACTTTTACGTCCGCTACTTCGCCTGCGTCGGCTACGCCGCCCGCCTACGCCGCCCGCCTACGAACACACCGCAAAGACTTCAGTCGACGAGTGACAATAACTGTCCTTACCAGCAAGCAGCGGTAGTGTGTATTCGTCATTCAAAAGAGGCAACAACCGGAAGACAGACTGCGTTACACCGAGAGAAGAAGAACAGACTGCGTGATACACCGAGAGAAGAAGAACAGACTGCGTTACACCGAGAGAAGAAGAACAGACTGCGTGATACACCGAGAGAAGAAGAACAGACTGCGTGATACACCGAGAGAGAAGAACAGACTGCGTGATACACCGAGAGAAGAAGAACAGACTGCGTGATACACCGAGAGAAGAAGAACAGACTGCGTGATACACCGAGAGAAGAGAACAGACTGCGTTACACCGAGAGAAGAAGAACAGACTGCGTGATACACCGAGAGAAGAGAACAGACTGCGTTACACCGAGAGAAGAAGAACAGTCTGCGTGATACACCGAGAGAAGAACAGACTGCGTTACACCGAGAGAAGAAGAACAGACTGCGTGATACACCGAGAGAAGAAGAACAGACTGCGTTACACCGAGAGAAGAAGAACAGACTGCGTTACACCGAGAGAAGAAGAACAGACTGCGTGATACACCGAGAGAAGAAGAACAGACTGCGTGATATAAACAAACAACAAATAGCGTCTGGGTTCCATTTTACTCTCTCTCGTCGATCAAAAACATGTATCGTACGGTACTGGCGTTATCAGCAATTGGAGTGTTGCTTGCGGCTGCAGAGATTAAGAAGCGGAAGAAATATGTCTAATGCTGTGTTATTATCAATGGCTGTAGTATCAAGGTACGAAATAAAGTTTTGTATTGCCTATCCTGCTATTTGTGTTTATTCTTTTAATCACACAGCGTTAATACAAAATAAAACTTCTAGGCAGATTGTGGAGGATAATGGGAGAAAAGAATAGAGGGGCAGACAGAAACACCCATCTGAATAATGGCCACTTCTGCAAAATGTACATTTCCATGTGATGCTCACAATAGGTCAATGAACAATGAACAGTGGTAGACAGTAGCTCTGTCTGTCTGTGTGTGCCTCCTTAATCGTTTGTTTGGGTCCCTCACTTCCGCTTCGCTTCTCATGCACTGATTCGCTAAGCTGAACAGCCAATCAGAGTGATTTATTTGGCCGACTTTCTTTGGCCAAATAAGTCGGCCAAAAATCAACAAGTTGAATCGGCTGCGGGAGGTGTGAACATTTGCCGTAAAGAGACGACGGTGCGGGACACACCAACCTGAGTAGGGCGCCGCGAATGCCCGACTGCCTCTGACGGACTCTGACTCCCAAAATCGGGTTGGTGTGTAGCGGCCTTTAGGTTGTGTGACTGTGTGTCAGGTTGTGTGACTGTGTGTTATGCTGTGTGACTGTGTGTCAGGTTGTGTGACTGTGTGTTATGCTGTGTGACTGTGTGTCAGGTTGTGTGACTGTGTGTCAGGTTGTGTGACTGTGTGTTATGTTGTGTGACTGTGTGTTATGTTGTGTGACTGTGTGACTGTGTTTGTGTGTTTGTGCTTCAGGCGTCGGTCTGTCCGAGCAGAGGGACCAATCCCAGCTGGGAGGAGAGGAGCGTAGACCCTGACAGTCAACAGTCCAGCAGCAGCTCTGAGGTACACAGACCTCAGATTAAACTCTGTATTTAATGTGAGGGTTGACTGCAGCACTGAGGGGGGGTCAGGTCTGACTTTATTAAACCCTGAGACCCTGTGTACCTCTGATCCGATTTTAATAATCCATGTTCTCTGTTCAGGACGTGTGGGGTCAGACATGATGTCAGTCTGTTGTCATGGTCAGCTGATCCATAGAGCAGGGGTAGACATTAACGCAGCTTACACATGGCGGCGTGCGTTGAAGCTTCAACGCTTCTGCACATTCACTTTGAATGGAGTGACGCCACGCTTCGCCGAACTGCATTGTGGGAGCAAAGCGTTGCTCGCTTCAAAAGTAGAGCAATGTTCTACTTTTGAAGCTTCGATGGAAGCGTCAGCCAATCGAATCATATGCCAGTACAAGCTCTAGCCAATCAAACCGCGTGCTTGTGTGTCCGGGGCGGGAGATTCATGTGATTGGTTGTTGGTCGAGTTTCAGACACGCCCGCCGGCAAGCTTCAACACACGCCGCCGTGTGTAAGCTCCGTAAGGGTAAAATTCCACTGGACCTCCGGGCCAGTAGATTTTCATTATCACTGGCCCCACCATTGTAACTACATTACTACTTGTACTACAACATTTGAATCATCAGTTCTTCCTCATTTTCCTCAATTGTTCATATTTGGTTTATTAAAATTATTATATTGTGGTCATTGTTAAAGAAAAAAAGGAGGGTGACATTTCTGCTAAGAGTATTATTATTTTTATAATGCACTTTCTGCCTTCCTGTCATCAGGAGTTAGAAATATGTAATAGATTAGATTAGAACCTTCATTCTCCTAAACTTCTGGGACATTTCCCTGAAGCCAATACCTTTATATTTGTTCTCCTCTTCACTTACTGGTCAGCATAGGTCGGCATTGATGTACAGAGCCGACAGAAGACCTTGTTTATATTGGCATCATATTGAAGCCAACTCCATCGATCAAGCCAGTGTGGCTGAAACTTCCTCTCCCTCTTCTTCTCCTACTCCCTGTCACTCTCCTTTAACTCCTCCGGTGACTTTCTTTTATTTGAAGATTGTTTTTTGCCCGGCGCTTGGCCGGTAACCGCTGGTATTAAAAACATTTTGGCGAATGGTTAGGTGGCGCTAAAGTCTGTAGTGAAGGAGCGCGCTGGCGCTGCGCTATACTCCGCAGCAAACAGCTGTTTGCTTTTCACCCAACAACGACAACCGCTTCACGAAACGCTATGTTGTAGCGTTAATAAACAAAACAATTTAACAAAATTGCTTGTCAAAATACCAATACCACAAGACAATGTGATTTTATGTCTTACTGTTTTTTTGTTTTTTTAAAGCAATATTTTTAATGGCCCGAGCGGGCAAGTGGAAAGTACGTTATGCTGGCCCGGGGTGTCTAAATAGTGCTTCCGGGCCAGCGGGCCATTTATAATGTCTAGCCCTGCATAGAGTCTCTGACAGTCTTGAGCAGTCTGGACTTTAATGTTTATACCAACCCTGGTAGTCCTGCAGTCCTGTAGAACCCTCAGAACCACAGGAATAACGTGTCTGTTCTGAAGAACCGCAGATCAATGCTCAGTTCTGTCCTTTATTCTCTGGGGTCTTCCCTGACAGCAGGGGGTCTATCTGACAGAACCTGGATCTGCTCAGTGTTGGTTCAGTCGTGTGTGGTGCATCAGTCTTTATAGAATATATCCAAGTAGCTGAACCTGTTGAAGCGGTTCTGGTTGGGGCCGGTCTAAACTGGCCCTGATTGCTGTTGTGGTGCAAAGGGGACACAGTAACAGGACTGTGAGTCAGGAGTGATCTGGTTCTATGGACTTCTGTTCCCCAGGTCCAGGGAGAGAGTCTGCTGAGCTCCATCCTGCAGGTCCAGAGAGGGTCCAGCTCCACCTCAGAGGTCCAGAGAGAGTCCTGCTCCACCTCAGAGGTCCAGAGAGAGTCCTGCTCCACCTCAGAGGTCCACAGAGGGTCTAACTCCACCTCAGAGGTCCAGAGAGGGTCTAACTCCACCTCAGAGGTCCAGAGAGAGTCCAGTTGTGTTTCAGAGATTCAGGAGTCCAGCTCAGAACAGCAGGAGGTCCAGAGGGAGTCTGACTCTACCTCAGAGGTCCAGAGGGAGTCTGGATCTACCTCAGAGGTCCAGAGAGAGTCCTGTTCTACCTCAGAAGTCCAGAGAGATTCCTGTTCTACCTCAGAGGTCCAGGGAGGGTCCAGTTGTGTTTCAGAGATTCAGGAGTCCAGCGCAAAACAGCAGGAGGACCAGACAGGGTCGAACTCTACCTCAGAGGACAAGATAGAGTCCTGCTCCACCTCAGAGGTCCAGAGAGAGTCTAACTCCACCTCAGAGGTCCAGAGAGAGTCCAGCTCCACCTCAGAGGTCCAGCGAGGGTCTAACTCTAGCTCCGAGGTCCAGAGAGAGTCCAGTTGTGTTTCAGAGATTCAGGAGGAGTCCAGCTCTGAACAGCAGGAGGTCCCGAGAGGGTCCAGTTCTGTCCCGCGCTGTGAGGGTTTGGCTGCCTCCCGTTGGATGGACAGATGGGGGTGTGGTGGTGTCAGCAGTCTGTGGGCTACCTGCACTCTCCAGAGTGTCCGTCATACAGAAAGAACCCCTTTGAGGTAAGGCCCGCCCCTAACACCCCAGCACTTCCTGTTCTGTGTTTGTTTTCATGTTCCCGGCTCCATGAGATCCCAATCGCTCCAGGAGTCTCACGATGTCTTTGAGAGCTTCACCACATCTCTTCTTTAGAGAAGACTCCTGGCCGCTGAAGGTCTCTCTCTGCTCTCTTAATACTGCTCCAGATCTCTCCTCCAGATCCCCTTCAGCCCCCCTCAGGAATCTCTTAGAGACACGGCAGGGCTCTGATCTCTGGGCCTGGTTATATACCAGAGATCCTACTGCTCTCACCCCTTTGACAGACAGGAAGGCCCAGTTCCAAACCGCCCCCTACACCCTACCCCTACACACTTCCCCTCCGTTTGCGCGTTCCCGCAGAGGGTCCTCCACATTAAGGTCAGTTCCAAACCAACGAGTGTGGAGGGGGAGTGGCTTATCAAGCCCTCCAGCTGAGAGTCTGCATCGGTCCTGACTTCACCTGCTCTCTACCTGACCGACCAACGTGTGTGTGTCCGTCAGGAAACACGCTGTGTGTGTCGGTCAGGAAACACTCCGTATGTGTCGGTCGGGAACACTCCGTGTGTGTGTGTGTGTCCATCAGGAAACACTCCGAGCTTGTATGTCCGTCAGGAAACACTCCGTGTGTGTGTCCGTCAGGTAACACTCCGTGTGTGTCCGTCAGGTAACACTCCGTGTGTGTCCGTCAGGAAACACTCCGTGTGTGTGTGTACGTCAGGAAACACTCCGTGTGTGTGTGTCCGTCAGGAAACACTCCGTGTGTGTCCGTCAGGAAACTCCGTGTGTGTGTGTCCGTCAGGAAACACTCCGTGTGTGTGTGTCCGTCAGGTAACACTCCGTGTGTGTCCGTCAGGAAACACTCCGTGTGTGTGTGTCCGTCAGGAAACACTCCGTGTGTGTGTGTCCGTCAGGTAACACTCCGTGTGTGTCCGTCAGGAAACACTCCGTGTGTGTGTGTCCGTCAGGTAACACTCCGTGTGTGTCCGTCAGGAAACACTCCGTGTGTGTGTGTCCGTCAGGTAACACTCCGTGTGTGTCCGTCAGGAAACACTCCGTGTGTGTGTGTCCGTCAGGAAACACTCCGTGTGTGTGTGTCCGTCAGGTAACACTCCGTGTGTGTCCGTCAGGAAACACTCCGTGTGTGTGTGTCCGTCAGGAAACACTCCGAGCGTGTGTGCCTGTCAGGAAACACTACATGTGTGTGTCCATCAGGAAACACTCCGTGTGTGTCCATCAGGAAACACTCCGTGTGTGTCCATCAGGAAACACTCCGTGTGTGTCCGTCAGGAAACACTCCGTGTGTGTCTGTCAGGAAACACTCCGTGTGTGTCCGTCAGGAAACACTCCGTGTGTGTCTGTCAGGAAACACTCCGTGCGTGTGTGTCCGTCAGGAAACACTCCGTGCGTGTGTGTCCGTCAGGAAAAACTCTGCGTGTGTCCGTCAGGAAAAACTCTGCGTGTGTCCGTCAGGAAACACTCCGTGCGTGTCTGTCAGGAAACACTCCGTGCGTGCATGTCCGTCAGGAAAAACTCCGTGTGTGTCCGTCAGGAAACACGCTGTGCGTGTGTGTCCGTCAGGAAAAACTCTGTGTGTGTCCGTCAGGAAAAACTCTGCGTGTGTCCGTCAGGAAACACTCTGTGTGTGTGTGTCCGTCAGGAAACACGCTGTGTGTGTGTGTCCGTCAGGAAAAACTCTGCGTGTGTCCGTCAGGAAACACGCTGTGTGTGTGTGTCCGTCAGGAAACACTCCGTGTGTGTCCGTCAGGAAACACTCCGTGTGTGTGTGTCCGTCAGGAAACACTCCGTGTGTGTGTGTCCGTCAGGTAACACTCCGTGTGTGTCCGTCAGGAAACACTCCGTGTGTGTGTGTCCGTCAGGAAACACTCCGTGTGTGTGTGTCCGTCAGGTAACACTCCGTGTGTGTCCGTCAGGAAACACTCCGTGTGTGTGTGTCCGTCAGGTAACACTCCGTGTGTGTCCGTCAGGAAACACTCCGTGTGTGTGTGTCCGTCAGGTAACACTCCGTGTGTGTCCGTCAGGAAACACTCCGTGTGTGTGTGTCCGTCAGGAAACACTCCGTGTGTGTGTGTCCGTCAGGTAACACTCCGTGTGTGTCCGTCAGGAAACACTCCGTGTGTGTGTGTCCGTCAGGAAACACTCCGAGCGTGTGTGCCTGTCAGGAAACACTACATGTGTGTGTCCATCAGGAAACACTCCGTGTGTGTCCATCAGGAAACACTCCGTGTGTGTCCGTCAGGAAACACTCCGTGTGTGTCTGTCAGGAAACACTCCGTGTGTGTCCGTCAGGAAACACTCCGTGTGTGTCTGTCAGGAAACACTCCGTGCGTGTGTGTCCGTCAGGAAACACTCCGTGCGTGTGTGTCCGTCAGGAAAAACTCTGCGTGTGTCCGTCAGGAAAAACTCTGCGTGTGTCCGTCAGGAAACACTCCGTGCGTGTCTGTCATGAAACACTCCGTGCGTGCATGTCCGTCAGGAAAAACTCCGTGTGTGTCCGTCAGGAAACACGCTGTGCGTGTGTGTCCGTCAGGAAAAACTCTGTGTGTGTCCGTCAGGAAAAACTCTGCGTGTGTCCGTCAGGAAACACTCTGTGTGTGTGTGTCCGTCAGGAAACACGCTGTGTGTGTGTGTCCGTCAGGAAAAACTCTGCGTGTGTCCGTCAGGAAACACGCTGTGTGTGTGTCCGTCAGGAAACACGCTGTGTGTGTGTGTTCGTCAGGAAACACGCTGTGTGTGTGTGTCCGTCAGGAAACACGCTGTGTGTGTGTGTCCGTCAGGAAACACTCTGCGTGTGTGTCCGTCAGGAAACACGCCGTGTGTGTGTGTCCGTCAGGAAACACGCTGTGTGTGTGTGTCCGTCAGGAAACACGCTGTGTGTGTGTCCGTCAGGAAACACGCTGTGTATGTGTGTCTGTCAGGAAACACGCTGTGTGTGTGTCCGTCAGGAAACACGCCGTGTGTGTGTGTCCGTCAGGAAACACGCTGTGTGTGTGTCCGTCAGGAAACACGCCGTGTGTGTGTGTCTGTCAGGAAACACGCTGTGTGTGTGTCCGTCAGGAAACACGCTGTGTGTGTGTGTCCGTCAGGAAACACGCTGTGTGTGTGTGTCTGTCAGGAAACACGCTGTGTGTGTGTCCGTCAGGAAACACGCTGTGTGTGTGTGTCTGTCAGGAAACACGCCGTGTGTGTGTCCGTCAGGAAACACGCCGTGTGTGTGTCTGTCAGGAAACACGCTGTGTGTGTGTCCGTCAGTCAGGAAACACGCTGTGTGTGTGTGTCCGTCAGGAAACACGCTGTGTGTGTGTCCGTCGGGAAACACGCTGTGTGTGTGTCCGTCAGGAAACACGCTGTGTGTGTGTCCGTCAGGAAACACGCCGTGTGTGTGTGTGTCTGTCAGGAAACACGATGTGTGTGTGTCTGTCAGGAAACACGCTGTGTGTGTGTGTCCTTCAGGAAACACGCCGTGTGTGTGTGTCCGTCAGGAAACACGCCGTGTGTGTGTCTGTCAGGAAACACGCTGTGTGTGTGTGTCCGTCAGGAAACACGCTGTGTGTGTGTCTGTCAGGAAACACGCTGTGTGTGTGTCCGTCAGGAAACACGCTGTGTGTGTGTCTGTCAGGAAACTCGCTGTGTGTGTGTCCGTCAGGAAACACGCTGTGTGTGTGTGTGTCCGTCAGGAAACACGCTGTGTGTGTGTGTGTCCGTCAGGAAACACACTGTGTGTGTGTCCGTCAGGAAACACACTGTGTGTGTGTGTCTGTCAGGAAACACGCCGTGTGTGTGTGTCCGTCAGGAAACACGCCGTGTGTGTGTCCGTCAGGAAACACGCTGTGTGTGTGTGTCCGTCAGGAAACACGCCGTGTGTGTGTCCGTCAGGAAACACGCCGTGTGTGTGTCTGTCAGGAAACACGCCGTGTGTGTGTGTCCGTCAGGAAACACGCCGTGTGTGTGTCTGTCAGGAAACACGCCGTGTGTGTGTGTCCGTCAGGAAACACGCCGTGTGTGTGTCCGTCAGGAAACACGGTGTGTGTGTACGTCAGGAAACACGCCGTGTGTGTGTGTCCGTCAGGAAACACGCTGTGTGTGTGTGTCCGTCAGGAAACACGCTGTGTGTGTGTCCGTCGGGAAACACGCTATGTGTGTGTCCGTCAGGAAACACTCCGTGCGTGTCCGTCAGGAAAAACTCTGCGTGTGTCCGTCAGGAAACACTCTGTGCGTGTGTGTCCGTCAGGAAAAACTCCGTGTGTGTCCGTCAGGAAACACGCTGTGTGTGTGTGTCCGTCAGGAAAACTCTGTGTGTGTCCGTCAGGAAAAACTCTGCGTGTGTCCGTCAGGAAACACTCTGTGTGTGTGTGTCCGTCAGGAAACACGCTGTGTGTGTGTGTCCATCAGGAAACACTCTGCGTGTGTGTCCGTCAGGAAAAACTCTGCGTGTGTCCGTCAGGAAACACACTGTGTGTGTGTGTCCGTCAGGAAACACGCTGTGTGTGTTCGTCAGGAAACACGCTGTGTGTGTGTGTCCGTCAGGAAACACGCTGTGTGTGTGTGTCCGTCAGGAAACACTCTGCGTGTGTCCGTCAGGAAAAACTCTGCGTGTGTCCGTCAGGAAACACGCTGTGTGTGTGTGTGTCCGTCAGGAAACACGCTGTGTGTGTGTGTTCGTCAGGAAACACGCTGTGTGTGTGTGTCCGTCAGGAAACACGCTGTGTGTGTGTGTCCGTCAGGAAACACGCTGTGTGTGTGTCTGTCAGGAAACACGCTGTGTGTGTGTCTGTCAGGAAACACGCTGTGTGTGTGTCCGTCAGGAAACACGCTGTGTGTGTGTGTCCGTCAGGAAACACGCTGTGTGTGTGTGTCTGTCAGGAAACACGCTGTGTGTGTGTCCGTCAGGAAACACGCTGTGTGTGTGTGTCTGTCAGGAAACACGCGTGTGTGTGTCCGTCAGGAAACACGCCGTGTGTGTGTCTGTCAGGAAACACGCGTGTGTGTGTCCGTCAGGAAACACGCTGTGTGTGTGTGTCCGTCAGGAAACACGCGTGTGTGTGTCGTCGGGAAACACGCTATGTGTGTGTCTGTCAGGAAACACGCTGTGTGTGTGTCCGTCAGGAAACACGCTGTGTGTGTGTCCGTCAGGAAACACGCCGTGTGTGTGTGTGTCTGTCAGGAAACACGATGTGTGTGTGTCTGTCAGGAAACACGCTGTGTGTGTGTCCGTCAGGAAACACGCTGTGTGTGTGTCCGTCAGGAAACACGCTGTGTGTGTGTCCGTCAGGAAACACGCTGTGTGTGTGTGTCCGTCAGGAAACACGCTGTGTGTGTGTGTCCGTCAGGAAACACGCTGTGTGTGTGTCCGTCAGGAAACACGCTGTGTGTGTGTCTGTCAGGAAACACGCTGTGTGTGTGTGTCCGTCAGGAAACACGCTGTGTGTGTGTCCGTCAGGAAACACGCTGTGTGTGTGTGTCGTCAGGAAACACGCTGTGTGTGTGTCCGTCAGGAAACACGCTGTGTGGTGTGTCCGTCAGGAAACACGCTGTGTGTGTGTGTCCGTCAGGAAACACGCTGTGTGTGTGTCCGTCAGGAAACACGCTGTGTGTGTGTCCGTCAGGAAACACGCTGTGTGTGTGTGTCCGTCAGGAAACACGCTGTTAAGTAGTTCCAGCAAACATCCACTGATAAACTGCGATGTTAACAACCTCATGATAACCTCGTATGTTTGTAACTCAGGATCTTACCTGTGTTTAGTCTAGAAAAAGGTAAATGTGTGCATTTTATTATAAAGTTGTGTATATTTACAGACTGTTGCAAAAACTAAGAAGCTTATAAACATCAGGTTTAAAACTAAAAGAGCTTTACAAAAAACACAATTAAAGATGTTTGGAGTTTTATTTTAGCTATTCATTTGAATGTTTTGTCAAAGAGAAGCTGATCTGAAACCGTTGTTACACACAGTTAGGGCACTTCCTGTTTCTGCTGGAGAGAGGGGAGTCTGTCCCAAAGCTTGCTGCTGTATTTACTCCCTCCATCTGACAGGAGGAGCCTCGTTGAGCTGCGAGTCGCACTCCACGGAGTTCACTCCGTCACGGAGGGGGAGTGTGTAGGGGTAGGGTGTAGGGCGTGGTTTGGGATTGGGCCTCAATATATACAGGGTTCGTACGGGTGCTTGAAATCCTTGAAAATGCTTGAATTTTTACGAGGTGTTTTCATGACTTGAAAAGTGCTTGGATTTGCTGTCTGACTGAATAGTTAGCTTTTTAGATTAAAAGAAAATAAAGAAGTCGGAGCGAGCTTAGTTGCTTCGCTTCTACATAAAACAGCTCCGCTCCGGCCTTCCCGCGCTATGCGCGCGACCTGCAAGTGTTTTATTTTGTGTGACCTGGGCATTCTAATGAGAGAATGACAGTATGCCAGGAGGTTGCTGTTTTAACGAGCGTTGGCTATCCGAAAAGAAATACAAGCTGTGGCTAAAACGAGGATCAACCCAACGATTCGCCTTCTGCACAGTTTGCCACAAAGAATTTCAATTATTCGCGATGGGAGAGTCTGCGCTGACGAGCCATATGAAAGGTAAGCCGTAGTAGAGCATTTTGGATTAGGCTAACGTTGCATGTTACGTTTGTTTAAGCTAGTAACGTTAGCGAACTCGATGTGGGATAATTGCTTATGCAGGTGATTTCAGAGGAGCGTACCTATGTCAGTATGTGCGACAGTCGCCATCCTGTGGTTTTCAGAGGATGAAGCACATAAAAGCAATATATTTCTACTGGTAGTATTTTTCGTGCCTAAACTTGCTCCATCGAAATCAGTCGCATTGACCCGAAGACACATTTTGAGTTATACACTGTTGGAAAGAGGATATTCCTAGCTTTCTAACGGAGGAAACATATTTCGTTTGTATTACTGGTCTGGGGGAAGCTCGCGAGTGTGTATGTGTGTGTGTATTTTTGCGTTTGTGTGTATTGTGTTTGTTTCCCGGGGAAAACACTCACGAGAAACACCGGCTGTTGTTGTGCCTGCTTTGACGTAAAGTTACTCCGTTCTCCGCTTGTAATTATGCCGAAGCTTCAAAGTTGTATTTATCTTCTGAATTTGCCGAAACAAGTTTAATATTCTGAAAGCCAAGACTTTGTTTATTTGAAATCAGATGAAAACAAACTGTAACGGACCCTGCCGTGATCTATGATTACTATACGCCTTACATTCATAATGTCAGCGGGAGGGAGGGGGGGCGCTGAGGAACAGCATTAGTGCGAGGGAGAGCTGTCATCTTCCCTTTACAAGCACACACAACCTACTGACCCAAAGGACCTTCCATCAGTCGCCCCCCCCAGCTCGGCCACAGTCAGGCTCTGTAGGCCTCGTAGTGTCGCAGTAGTCAGGAAGGCAGGGAACTAATTGTTACCTTGGCTGTGTAAGATGTCGGTTTGTTTACCTCAATAGATTTCTATGCTGTTTGGTATAAAGAAAAAAAGTTAAAAAATGCGGTTTGTGTCTCCCACGTTTCCTTTCATGGAAATAGTTTAATCCTGTGATTGCTCCTGCGTGTTGTTTGAGGATGCATTCAGGGACTCGTGTGTTCTGCAGACCTGTGGTCTGATCTGATTTAAAAAGTGGTTGTACATTTTATCTTACGATAAATCAATATTGTAAAAACAAAACTCTTACACAGAAAGAGGATCTCTGCACATGCTTTTTTACATCAGCTTTGTGTTTCAATGGTTTTGTCCTAACCTTGGAGAGCCGTATGTTTGCTGCCACCCTAAAAGGACCTCACAAATGTTAAAATGTTAATAAAGAATTTATTGAAAAGTTAGTTGGCTGATTGTTTTATATTGGCTCAGCCAGGTTATATGGGATGCCCAGTCTACTACATATGATGTGGGTCACTCATTTTACAATATTAAACTTTGTTTTCTTATCTTTAATTTTTCATCCTTATGTAGAATGCTATTACGAAACACACATTTGGTTGTTTATAGCATAAAGAACATCTGATTTAATGTGAGGTAGGGAAATAATCATTTGAGTATAAGTATGTGCATATAAATATGTAATTTACAACAGCTGTACGCTGCTTGAAAAGCTTGAAAATGCACCTTGAAAATGCTTGAAAAGTGCTTGAATTTGACTTTGGAAAAGGTGTAAGAACCCTGTATATAGCATATCCCATAATATATATTTATGATGGTTCAGCCCCTGCTCAGAGCACAGATGTCCTCATAGCAGAACTTCAGAGCTTCAACCATTCTGACTGCAGCTCAACGAGGCTCCCTCCATCTGACAGGAGGGAGCTGTTCACTCCGTCACGGAGGGGGAGTGTGTAGGGGTAGGGCGTGGTTTGGGATTGGGCCAAAGTCACACAGAGACAGACAGGAAGTCTCACAGACAGACAGGAAGTCTCACAGAGACAGAGGAAGTCACACAGAGACAGACAGGAAGTCACAGAGACAGACAGGAAGTCTCACAGAGACAGACAGGAAGTCACACAGAGACAGACAGGAAGTCACACAGACTGACATGTTAAGGATTGTCTTTGTTTAGCTGTGATGTCATTGATTGTAAAGCATGTTGTTGTTGTTGTTGTGTTGTGTCAGCTGAGCGGCGAGCTGCAGCTGGTGATGTTCGGGAAGACGGAGGATCAGCTGACCCTGACGGAGCAGGCCCGCCTCTACGCTGAGCCCTGACCCCTCCCCCCACAGGTGAGTCTGCAGCACAGCATCAACATGTGTTTGTTTGTTGATGTGTTTTAATTGTTGACGTGTTCATCACAGTGACGCTGCTAAAGATGAACCTGTTCCTGTGGAGATGCTGCCTTCAGGGTCCACCACAGAAACCGGACATCCTGCAGCTGAGAGTCTCTGTTCTCATGACTTCACCCTGTTAGCTCCAGAGTCTCTGTTCTAATGACTTCACCCTGTTAGCTCCAGAGTCTCTGTTCTAATGACTTCACCCTGTTAGCTCCAGAGTCTCTCTGTTCTAATGACTTCACCCTGTTAGCTCCAGAGTCTCTCTGTTCTAATGACTTCACCCTGTTAGCTCCAGAGTCTCTCTGTTCTAATGACTTCACCCTGTTAGCTCCAGAGTCTCTCTGTTCTAATGACTTCACCCTGTTAGCTCCAGAGTCTCTCTGTTCTAATGACTTCACCCTGTTAGCTCCAGAGTCTCTCTGTTCTAATGACTTCACCCTGTTAGCTCCAGAGTCTCTCTGTTCTAATGACTTCACCCTGTTAGCTCCAGAGTCTCTCTGTTCTAATGACTTCACCCTGTTAGCTCCAGAGTCTCTCTGTTCTAATGACTTCACCCTGTTAGCTCCAGAGTCTCTCTGTTCTAATGACTTCACCCTGTTAGCTCCAGAGTCTCTGTTCTAATGACTTCACCCTGTTAGCTCCAGAGTCTCTGTTCTAATGACTTCACCCTGTTAGCTCCAGAGTCTCTGTTCTAATGACTTCACCCTGTTAGCTCCAGAGTCTCTCTGTTCTAATGACTTCACCCTGTTAGCTCCAGAGTCTCTGTTCTAGTGACTTCACCCTGTTAGCTCCAGAGTCTCTCTGTTCTAATGACTTCACCCTGTTAGCTCCAGAGTCTCTGTTCTAATGACTTCACCCTGTTAGCTCCAGAGTCTCTGTTCTAATGACTTCACCCTGTTAGCTCCAGAGTCTCTCTGTTCTAATGACTTCACCCTGTTAGCTCCAGAGTCTCTGTTCTAATGACTTCACCCTGTTAGCTCCAGAGTCTCTGTTCTAATGACTTCACCCTGTTAGCTCCAGAGTCTCTGTTCTAATGACTTCACCCTGTTAGCTCCAGAGTCTCTGTTCTAATGACTTCACCCTGTTAGCTCCAGAGTCTCTGTTCTAATGACTTCACCCTGTTAGCTCCAGAGTCTCTCTGTTCTAGTGACTTCACCCTGTTAGCTCCAGAGTCTCTCTGTTCTAATGACTTCACCCTGTTAGCTCCAGAGTCTCTGTTCTAATGACTTCACCCTGTTAGCTCCAGAGTCTCTCTGTTCTAGTGACTTCACCCTGTTAGCTCCAGAGTCTCTGTTCTAATGACTTCACCCTGTTAGCTCCAGAGTCTCTGTTCTAATGACTTCACCCTGTTAGCTCCAGAGTCTCTGTTCTAATGACTTCACCCTGTTAGCTCCAGAGTCTCTCTGTTCTAATGACTTCACCCTGTTAGCTCCAGAGTCTCTGTTCTAGTGACTTCACCCTGTTAGCTCCAGAGTCTCTCTGTTCTAATGACTTCACCCTGTTAGCTCCAGAGTCTCTGTTCTAATGACTTCACCCTGTTAGCTCCAGAGTCTCTCTGTTCTAATGACTTCACCCTGTTAGCTCCAGAGTCTCTCTGCCAATCATGAGTCAGCATTGTAACCCCTCTCTGCCGTCTCCCTCAGTTCAGCTCTCTGGTGTTTGATTTAACATTCCTTTCAGGACCTTTCAGGACCTTTCAGGACCTTTGACTCAAGTTGGATTTGAACATTGAAACATTTTTATCATTTTAAACTCACTTTTTAACTTTTTCTCGTGCTCTCTCTGAAGATGAAGAATGTATTTATGATATGTATTTATTATATGTATTTATTGTATTTATTTATGACATGTATTTATGTATGTATCTGTCTGCTTTATTTCTTGAGATGCTTTCTGTTCCTGACACAAAGACACTTTATATTTAAACCCTGGCTGATCTTATTGATGTTTTTATTGTTTAATGTTTGAACGAGAGGTTTTTAAATATGTATTTATTCATTATTTTATTTATTGCCCCTGTTGTGAAGGCAGTCTGAACCAAAGTGATGTGCAATAAAAGAGAATGAAACCTTGTTCATTTCTCCTGTTGTATTTGTGAAGACGACCCTAACCCTGAGGCTGCTCCTTCATGCAGATCTACGGTGGCCCCACAGGTCCAAAACCTCCTCCATCAGGAGAAGCCGCTTCAGAGAGGAGTCAGATATAAAACCAGATTCCTCATGAAGGAACATCTCCTGCAGCAACACATGCAGCATGTAGAGGACATTCAGCAGCTTGAGGAAACATGGCAGCGTTTACTAAAAGATTAGACTTTAGATTTTTGAGAAAAAGTCAGAATTCTTTCCGATTTTTGAGAAAAAGTCAGAAAGTTTTGATTGAAAAAAAGTCAATTTATTTTTATTTTTAGGAAAAAGTTTTAAAAAAAAGAGATTTTTGAGAAAAAGTCAGGATTTTGAGAAACTAGAGGATCATAAATACATGGATCCTGAGATTGAAGCTCAAGACGGGACCAGTGAGAGTTTTCTAACAATGAGGTTAGGACGGTGTCGAGCCTCCGTAGAGTTCACCTCTGAAAACAAAAGGACATGTTGTGACCCTAACACCAGCTCCTGACCTGAGAGACTGGAGGCTGCTCTCCTGGTCCTGAGGAGGGGTCAGACCTCTGAACCCTGAACCTGAGGAGGGGTCAGACCTCTGACCCTGAACCTGAGGAGGGGTCAGACCTCTGAACCCTGAACCTGAGGAGGGGTCAGACCTCTGAACCCTGAACCTGAGGAGGGGTCAGACCTCTGAACCCTGAACCTGAGGAGGGTCAGACCTCTGAACCTGAGGAGGGGTCAGACCTCTGAACCCTGAACCTGAGGAGGGGTCAGACCTCTGAACCTGAGGAGGGGTCAGACCTCTGAACCCTGAACCTGAGGAGGGGTCAGACCTCTGACCCTGAACCTGAGGAGGGGTCAGACCTCTGAACCCTGAACCTGAGGAGGGTCAGACCTCTGAACCTGAGGAGGGGTCAGACCTCTGAACCCTGAACCTGAGGAGGGGTCAGACCTCTGAACCTGAGGAGGGGTCAGACCTCTGAACCTGAGGAGGGGTCAGACCTCTGAACCCTGAACCTGAGGAGGGGTCAGACCTCTGAACCCTGAACCTGAGGAGGGGTCAGACCTCTGACCCTGAAGCGTCTCAACAGGACTCCAAACATCAGGAAACATCAGGACCCAAAGGACTTAGAAAAATGCTGACACGTCACATCAACCCGTACACGATGGTAGAGAGGCTTTGATTAGGGTTACAAAACAACGCTTTATTACTACTTCCTCTTACCTTTCACAATAAAAGCACAACACATTGTTACCTTTCACAATAAAAGCACAACACATAGACACTGCTTAGCTGTTAAACATTTCATCAAACGTCTCTGAGCGGTTTCACCCCCCCCCCCGCTGTGTGAGCCCCCCACCCTGCAGAAGGTGTTTCCTACACACACACACACACTCTCACACACACACACACTCA
Organism: Dissostichus mawsoni; assembly: GCA_011823955.1. NCBI lineage: Eukaryota > Metazoa > Chordata > Actinopteri > Perciformes > Nototheniidae > Dissostichus > Dissostichus mawsoni. The sequence continues at coordinate 956,110 of JAAKFY010000004.1, read as the reverse complement.
CACATACACACACACACTCACATATACACACACACATACACTCACACATCACACTCACTCAACACATAAACACACACACTCACACACACTCACACTCACACACACACTCACCCACACATTCACACATACACACACACTCACACACACACACTCACATATACACATACACACTCACACACACACACACACTCACACACACACACACATACACACACACACACCACACACTCCTTAAAGTCATCCTTCCTGGATATAAGTCATGTTTAGGGGAATGAGTTTTTCACCAGAAAACGCAGATAAGCGTGGCATGTGATTCCTGAGGCCTGAAGCTAATACATGGGATCATTAAAGCTTTGGGGGGGGGTCAGTCTGCCTGGAAGGCCGTGTTGATGGAGCCGTGGTCCGGGGGGCGCAGGGGCAGGTGGGGCAGGTGGGGGCAGCTCATCCTCCGGGATCTGGCCAGGACTCTGTGCAGGAGGCTGGGGGAGGACTGCCCTCCCCCCTCGGCCCCCCCCCCCTCAGGCTTCAGGAGGATCTTCTTCAGCTGCTTCGGGGTGCCGTGGCCGCTGGGGGGGGGGGGGAACACAACAACATATATCAGGTATTCTATAGATGTAGAGTATCCTCACTTCACTGTGTCATCACCATGTGCTCAGCAGCTTCAGTGGAGATACGGAGATGAGAAACTGAAGTCCTCCTCCAGCAGAGCAACGTGAATATAAACAGGACACAGGACAGATACACAGTGCAAGAGAATACAAATAGAATGGAAGTAAATGGAATGATATAGTTGTAGCTGTAGTTACCTGCTGCAGCCACAGGGGGGCGTCCTGACCGCCGGCACAGAGCCCCTCCTCAGCAGAGGGGGCGTGGCTCTGCAGGAAGCGCCGCCCACCTGCAGAACAGAGTACACCTGCTATAGCACACTTCCTTCACAATAAAAGCTTTGTTTTTATTCCTCTGTCCTGCAGCGCGGAAATGTGCATTATTAAAACAGCAGTTACCTGAAGCTCCTCCCACTAGAGACCCCCAGGTGTGTTACCTGAAGCTCCTCCCACTAGAGACCCCCAGGTGTGTTACCTGAAGCTCCTCCCACTAGAGACCCCCAGGTGTGTTACCTGAAGCTCCTCCCACTAGAGACCCCCAGGTGTGTTACCTGAAGCTCCTCCCACTAGAAACCCCCAGGTGTGTTACCTGAAGCTCCTCCCACTAGAAACCCCCAGGTGTGTTACCTGAAGCTCCTCCCACTAGAGACCCCCCAGGTGTGTTACCTGGAGCTCCTCCCACTAGAGACCCCCAGGTGTGTTACCTGAAGCTCCTCCCACTAGAAACCCCCAGGTGTGTTACCTGGAGCTCCTCCCACTAGAAACCCCCAGGTGTGTTACCTGAAGCTCCTCCCACTAGAGACCCCCCTGTGTGGTTACCTGGAGCTCCTCCCACTAGAAACCCCCAGGTGTGTTACCTGAAGCTCCTCCCACTAGAGACCCCCCAGGTGTGTTACCTGAAGCTCCTCCCACTAGAAACCCCCAGGTGTTTACCTGGAGCTCCTCCCACTAGAAACCCCCAGGTGTGTTACCTGAAGCTCCTCCCACTAGAGACCCCCCATGTGTGGTTACCTGAAGTTCCTCCCACTAGAAACCCCAGGTGTGTTACCTGAAGCTCCTCCCACTAGAGACCCCCCATGTGTGGTTACCTGGAGCTCCTCCCACTAGAGACCCCCAGGAGTGGAGTGCACCAGCTGGGCGTAACTCTAAGTCCGACGTAGAACCGAAGGTTAAGACCAAACTAAAGTTATGACTAGTGCACCACTTAGACTGAAGCCCTGTATGCGTTGCGCCCGGTGTAACTTTTACGCCTAGTGTGGAGCAGGCGTAAATCGGAAAGACAGACTAGTATCCATAGTAACGTAAAACAGGCAAGAAGGGAAATAACGATGGCAGTGCGTCTTGTTTACATGTTTAACAACGAAAGGGCATTAAGAAGAGAAAGAGTCGTCCGCGATCGAACAAACCCGCTGGACATCTATTCAGTGAGCTGATAGAGAGGTTTCAAACCCCTGGACATCTATTCAGTGAGCTGATAGAGAGGTTTCAAACCCTGGACATCTATTCAGTGAGCAGATAGAGAGGTTTCAAACCCACATCTATTCAGTGAGCTGATAGAGAGGTTTCAAACCCACTGGACATCTATTCAGTGAGCTGATAGAGAGGTTTCAAACCCACACATCTATTCAGTGAGCAGATAGAGAGGTTTCAAACCCACTGGACATCTATTCAGTGAGCAGATAGAGAGGTTTCAAACCCACATCTATTCAGTGAGCAGATAGAGAGGTTTCAAACCCACTGGACATCTATTCAGTGAGCAATAGAGAGGTTTCAAACCCACTGGACATCTATTCAGTGAGCAGATAGAGAGGTTTCAAACCCACTGGACATCTATTCAGTGAGCAGATAGAGAGGTTTCAAACCCACTGGACATCTATTCAGTGAGCTGATAGAGAGGTTTCAAACCCACTGGACATCTATTCAGTGAGCTGATAGAGAGGTTTCAAACCCACGGACATCTATTCAGTGAGCAGATAGAGAGGTTTCAAACCCACTGGACATCTATTCAGTGAGCAGATAGAGAGGTTTCAAACCCACTGGACATCTATTCAGTGAGCAGATAGAGAGGTTTCAAACCCACATCTATTCAGTGAGCAGATAGAGAGGTTTCAAACCCACATCTATTCAGTGAGCAGATAGAGAGGTTTCAAACCCACATCTATTCAGTGAGCTGATAGAGAGGTTTCAAACCCACATCTATTCAGTGAGCAGATAGAGAGGTTTCAAACCCACATCTATTCAGTGAGCAGATAGAGAGGTTTCAAACCCACTGGACATCTATTCAGTGAGCAGATAGAGAGGTTTCAAACCCACATCTATTCAGTGAGCATAGAGAGGTTTCAAACCCACTGGACATCTATTCAGTGAGCAGATAGAGAGGTTTCAAACCCACTGGACATCTATTCAGTGAGCTGATAGAGAGGTTTCGTTTCGGCAGACAAGCCCTTTTTGATTGAATCGAGGAGATCTCCCCTCAGCTCGAGCACGGATCAGACCGAAACGCTGCGCTCTCCCCAACCTCGCAGGTGCTGATTGCGCTCAGATTTTACTTTAATACTGTGGGAGACATGATTAATGTTCATCGCACACCTGCATGTCGGGCTATTAGACACGTTTCCTTGGCTCTCCAGCGCCGCCTTAGGAATTATATTCACTTACCAACACAAGAAGAAGCAGCAAAATCCTCCTGGCATCCGTGAAGATATCGGTGGACGACTTACCCACAATCACATAATAAACAACATTAGCCCTGTATATTTGCAATTGCATTTCAATAAGCTCCCATTGTGACCACATATTTTCATTAGGCCGTTTTATAGCCTATTTTATTCAAAAAACACACACAAGAACATTAAATAACAACATTTGGAGAACTATTAACATGAAATTGAGATAAAAACAAGTATAACAAATATGATTACAGAATGGTGAACACATTGTCTTCTTCAGTGATTCTTTGCTGATTCTTTCCTGATTCTGACCTGTCTGCTGCATTCCACACGGTGAACCATCAGATCCTCCTTCACACTCTCCAAGAACTTGGAGTTTCAGGCTCTGCACTTTCCCTCCTCACCTCATACCTCAAAGACCGCACCTACAGGGTAACTTGGAGAGGGTCCGAGTCCGACCCTTGTCAATTAACTACAGGGGTCCCTCAGGGCTCTGTTCTTGGTCCCCTCCTCTTCTCCTTGTACACAAACTCGCTCGGATCTGTCATTAGCCCGCATGGTTTTTCATACCACTGCTACGCTGACGACACCCAATTATTCTGTCCTTTCCCCGCTCAGAGACCCAGGTCGTCGCACGCATCTCTGCTTGTCTAGCTGACATCTCTCAGTGGATGTCTGCTCACCACCTCAAGCTCAACCTTGACACTGAACTGCTTTTCCTTCCGGGAAAAGATTGTCCCACTCTTGACCTAACAATCAACATCGGCCCTCTGTTGTTTCCCCGACTCAGACTGCAAGGAATCTGGGTGTGACCCTAGATAACAACCTGTCCTTCACTGCAAACATCGCTGCTACAACCCGCTGCTGCAGATACACTCTTTACAACATCAGGAGGATACGTCCCCTCCTGACCCAGAAAGCGACGCAGGTTCTGGCCCAGGCTCTCGTCATCTCACACGCCTAGACTACTGCAACTCCCTCCTGGCTGGTCTACCTGCATGTGCCATCCGACCTCTGCAGCTCATCCAGAATGCAGCGGCTCGTCTGGTCTTCAACCTTCCTAAATGTTCCCACACCACCGCTCCTCCGCTCCCTTCACTGGCTTCCAGTAACTGCTAGAATCCACTTCAAGACACTGGTACTTGCGTACCATGCTGTGAATGGATCTGGCCCTTCCTACATCCAGGACATGGTTAAACTGTACACCCCAGCACGTGCACTCCGCTCTGCATCAGCCAAACGGCTCGCTGCACCCGCACTGCGAGGGGACCCAAGTTCCCATCAGCAAAACACGTCGGTTTGCTATCCTGGCTCCAAAATGGTGGAATGAGCTCCCCATTGACATCAGGACAGCAGAAAGCTTACACATCTTCCGGCGCAGACTGAAAACTCATCTCTTTCGACTCCACTTCGAGCGATAGAATTACTAACAAAGCACTTATATACTAACAAGGACTGGCTTATCTAAAGCCAGTTGAGTAGCACTTGAAATGTTTTGGCTCTATGAAACCTGATGTACTTATATGATTCTGTTTTCTTCAAGTTTGTATCTTCTTGGTCGAATGCACTTATTGTAAGTCGCTTTGGATAAAAGCGTCAGCTAAATGTAATGTAATGTAATTCTTAAGAATTATAATTTGGAGTCTTAATTTCTCCTTCTCCAGCTCAATTTTGTCACGTTCCGCTCTCAGTTTTGCGGTCTCCACCTCCACACGAACGATCTCTTTCTCCACCAGTTCACGCTGTAGCTCTGTAAAATCTCTCTTTTTTTTTTCGGGGTGTGGGCGTCATTTTTCTCTTCTTTTGGTTTCCGTTATCCATGACTTCATTATTCAAGTCTTAGCTTGCTCTGAATGGAGGAGTTCGAGTCTTAAATTATGTAGACGTGTGTTGCTTGGCACCAATTACTGTTTTGCGTGTATTCATGTGGACGCGCATCTTAAGACCAGGCGCAGCTACGACCGAGACGAGTTAGGCTTGGTCCACTCGGTGTAAATTCAAATCTCTAAGCCCGACGTCAGAGTTAAGACCTACTTTCTTACGCCCCCGGCTGGTGCACTCCACTCCAGGTGTGTTACCTGAAGCTCCTCCACTAGAGACCCCCAGGTGTGTACCTGAAGCTCCTCCCACTAGAGACACCCCAGGTGTGTTACCTGAAGCTCCTCCCACTAGAGACCCCAGGTGTATTACCTGAAGCTCCTCCCACTAGAGACACCCCAGGTGTGTTACCTGAAGCTCCTCCCACTAGAGACACCCCAGGTGTGTTACCTGAAGCTCCTCCACTAGAGACCCCAGGTGTATTACCTGAAGCTCCTCCCACTAGAGACACCCCAGGTGTGTTACCTGAAGCTCCTCCCACTAGAGACCCCCCAGGTGTGTTACCTGCAGCGCTGCACAGGCGGGGGGGAAGTACCCCTCCTGTCCGTCAGATCGTCTTCCGAAGCAGCTGTTCTCCTCTCTGAACAGAACCAGAACCTGGTCCCCTCGCCTCAGGTCCAGATCTCTCTGGAGACCAGCCCTGTGATCAGAGACCACCACCATCACCTGCCAATCACAGAGCAGCACCTCAGCCAATCACAGAGCACCATCACCTGCCAATCACAGAGCACCGTCTCAGCCAATCACAGAGCACCATCACCTGCCAATCACAGAGCACTATCACCTGCCAATCACAGAGCAGCTCTACCATCACCTGCCAATCACAGATTACACACACCACACACACACACACACACCACACACACACACACACACACACACAGCAGCTCTGACATCATCACGCCAGCCAATCAGAGAGCAGAGCTGCTGCTAATTGGTTAATTGAAGGAGCAGCGGGTCAACTTTAATCTGCTGAGAATAGCTGCTCAGATCAGCAGGCTGCAAATACACAGTGATGCACACACACACACACACACACACACACACACACACACACACACACACACACACACACACACACACACACACACACACACACACACACACCACACACACACACACACACACACACACACACACACACACACACACACACACACACACACACACACTCCTTAAAGTCATCATTCCTGGATAAGTCATGTTTAGGGTTTTTTCATTTTTCACAATAAAACACAGATAAAGAGTTTAATAAAGATGAAATGTTGAGGTTACCTTTTCTGCCTCCACATGTCTGCTCCTCGCTCTGCACACTGACAGACGCACACGCACACGCACACACACACGCACGCGCACACGCCACACGCGCACACGCGCACCGCACACACATGCGCACACGCACACCGCCACGCGCACACACACGCACGCGCACACACACACACGCACGCACGCACACACACACACACACACAGTTAGTATCAGTGTCTGATTGAGGTTAATGATATATAATGTATAGTTAGTAATCATTGATTCATTCAGAAACACTGAGGAACTCCCTGAACTCTGACACTTTAATAAAGACACACGAACAGTGACATGTGTAATCATGTATTTCATATCTGTTATACAAAATACACTCTGTTTTGTTATTTGTGATAAACTGAATATCCCTCTCTTTTATATTCCTGAGAGCATCTGGATTCACCTTCTCACTTCAAACTGATTCTCTACCTCAGTGCTTCTCAAACCTTCTTAAGTATTGTACTCCCTTTGAAAAGGGTTAGGGTTCTCAGCCAAGTAGCCCCTGACCGACCCCGAACATTTTTGATAGAAAAAGCCTATAAAATTATTACAATATAGTGATGTTCCCTCAGTGTGTGATTTATTAACTCCTTCAAAATCAACCACAATCAATGTTAGCAGTGACACCGCATACGATGCCTCCAGTGCTTTGTGATGAGCAGTGACACCGCATACGATGCCTCCAGTGCTTTGGTGATGAGCAGTGACACCGCATACGATGCCTCCAGTGCTTTGGTGATGAGCAGTGACACCGCATACGATGCCTCCAGTGCTTTAGTGATGAGCAGTGACACCGCATACGATGCCTCCAGTGCTTTGTGATGAGCAGTGACACCGCATACGATGCCCCAGTGCTTTAGTGATGAGCAGTGACACCGCATACGATGCCCCAGTGCTTTGTGATGAGCAGTGACACCGCATACGATGCCTCCAGTGCTTTGTGATGAGCAGTGACACCGCATACGATGCCTCCAGTGCTTTGGTGATGAGCAGTGACACCGCATACGATGCCTCCAGTGCTTTAGTGATGAGCAGTGACTCCGCATACGATGCCTCCAGTGCTTTGTGATGAGCAGTGACACTGCATACGATGCCTCCAGTGCTTTAGTGATGAGCAGTGACACCGCATACGATGCCTCCAGTGCTTTGGTGATGAGCAGTGACACCGCATACGATGCCTCCAGTGCTTTAGTGATGAGCAGTGACACCGCATACGATGCCCCAGTGCTTTGGTGATGAGCAGTGACACCGCATACGATGCCTCCAGTGCTTTGTGATGAGCAGTGACACCGCATACGATGCCTCCAGTGCTTTGGTGATGAGCAGTGACTCCGCATACGATGCCTCCAGTGCTTTGGTGATGAGCAGTGACACTGCATACGATGCCTCCAGTGCTTTAGTGATGAGCAGTGACTCCGCATACGATGCCTCCAGTGCTTTGGTGATGAGCAGTGACACTGCATACGATGCCTCCAGTGCTTTAGTGATGAGCAGTGACACCGCATACGATGCCTCCAGTGCTTTGTGATGAGCAGTGACACCGCATACGATGCCCCAGTGCTTTAGTGATGAGCAGTGACACCGCATACGATGCCCCAGTGCTTTAGTGATGAGCAGTGACACCGCATACGATGCCCCAGTGCTTTAGTGATGAGCAGTGACACCGCATACGATGCCCCAGTGCTTTAGTGATGAGCAGTGACACCGCATACGATGCCTCCAGTGCTTTAGTGATGAGCAGTGACACCGCATACGATGCCTCCAGTGCTTTAGTGATGAGCAGTGACTCCGCATACGATGCCTCCAGTGCTTTAGTGATGAGCAGTGACACCGCATACGATGCCCCCAGTGCTTTGGTGATGAGCAGTGACACCGCATACGATGCCTCCAGTGCTTTAGTGATGAGCAGTGACACTGCATACGATGCCCCCAGTGCTTTAGTGATGAGCAGTGACACCGCATACGATGCCTCCAGTGCTTTGGTGATGAGCAGTGACACCGCATACGATGCCTCCAGTGCTTTAGTGATGAGCAGTGACACCGCATACGATGCCCCAGTGCTTTAGTGATGAGCAGTGACACCGCATACGATGCCCCAGTGCTTTAGTGATGAGCAGTGACTCCGCATACTGCCCAGTGCTTTGGTGATGAGCAGTGACACCGCATACGATGCCCCCAGTGCTTTAGTGATGAGCAGTGACACCGCATACGATGCCCCAGTGCTTTGTGATGAGCAGTGACACCGCATACGATGCCCCAGTGCTTTGGTGATGAGCAGTGACACCGCATACGATGCCTCCAGTGCTTTGGTGATGAGCAGTGACACCGCATACGATGCCTCCAGTGCTTTAGTGATGAGCAGTGACACCGCATACGATGCCCCAGTGCTTTAGTGATGAGCAGTGACACTGCATATGCCTCCAGTGCTTTGGTGATGAGCAGTGACACCGCATACGATGCCTCCAGTGCTTTAGTGATGAGCAGTGACACTGCATACGATGCCTCCAGTGCTTTAGTGATGAGCAGTGACACCGCATACGATGCCTCCAGTGCTTTAGTGATGAGCAGTGACACTGCATACGATGCCTCCAGTGCTTTAGTGATGAGCAGTGACACTGCATACGATGCCTCCAGTGCTTTGGTGATGAGCAGTGACACCGCATACGATGCCTCCAGTGCTTTAGTGATGAGCAGTGACACCGCATACGATGCCTCCAGTGCTTTAGTGATGAGCAGTGACACCGCATACGATGCCTCCAGTGCTTTAGTGATGAGCAGTGACACCGCATACGATGCCTCCAGTGCTTTAGTGATGAGCAGTGACACCGCATACGATGCCCCAGTGCTTTGGTGATGAGCAGTGACACCGCATACGATGCCTCCAGTGCTTTAGTGATGAGCAGTGACATCGCATACGATGCCCCAGTGCTTTAGTGATGAGCAGTGACACCGCATACGATGCCCCAGTGCTTTGGTGATGAGCAGTGACACCGCATACGATGCCCCAGTGCTTTGGTGATGAGCAGTGAACCGCATACGATGCCCCAGTGCTTTAGTGATGAGCAGTGACACCGCATACGATGCCCCAGTGCTTTAGTGATGAGCAGTGACACCGCATACGATGCCTCCAGTGCTTTAGTGATGAGCAGTGACACCGCATACGATGCCCCAGTGCTTTGTGATGAGCAGTGACACCGCATACGATGCCCCAGTGCTTTGTGATGAGCAGTGACACCGCATACGATGCCTCCAGTGCTTTAGTGATGAGCAGTGACACCGCATACGATGCCTCCAGTGCTTTAGTGATGAGCAGTGACACCGCATACGATGCCCCAGTGCTTTAGTGATGAGCAGTGACACCGCATACGATGCCCCAGTGCTTTAGTGATGAGCAGTGACACCGCATACGATGCCCCAGTGCTTTGGTGATGAGCAGTGACACCGCATACGATGCCCCCAGTGCTTTGGTGATGAGCAGTGACACCGCATACGATGCCCCCAGTGCTTTGGTGATGAGCAGTGACAATGCATACGATGCCCCAGTGCTTTGGTGATGAGCAGTGACACCGCGTACGATGCCCCAGTGCTTTGGTGATGAGCAGTGACACCGCATACGATGCCTCCAGTGCTTTAGTGATGAGCAGTGACACTGCATACGATGCCTCCAGTGCTTTAGTGATGAGCAGTGACACCGATACGATGCCCCAGTGCTTTGGTGATGAGCAGTGACACCGCATACGATGCCCAGTGCTTTAGTGATGAGCAGTGACACCGCATACGATGCCCAGTGCTTTAGTGATGAGCAGTGACACCGCATACGATGCCCCCAGTGCTTTAGTGATGAGCAGTGACACCGCATACGATGCCCCCAGTGCTTTAGTGATGAGCAGTGACACCGCATACGATGCCCCCAGTGCTTTGGTGATGAGCAGTGACACCGCATACGATGCCCCAGTGCTTTGGTGATGAGCAGTGACACCGCATACGATGCCCCCAGTGCTTTGGTGATGAGCAGTGACACCGCATACGATGCCCCCAGTGCTTTGGTGATGAGCAGTGACACCGCATACGATGCCCCCAGTGCTTTGGTGATGAGCAGTGACACCGCATACGATGCCCCCAGTGCTTTGGTGATGAGCAGTGACACCGCATACGATGCCCCCAGTGCTTTGGTGATGAGCAGTGACACCGCATACGATGCCCCCAGTGCTTTGGTGATGAGCAGTGACACGCATACGATGCCCCCAGTGCTTTGTGATGAGCAGTGACACCGCATACGATGCCCCCAGTGCTTTGGTGATGAGCAGTGACACCGCATACGATGCCCCCAGTGCTTTGGTGATGAGCAGTGACACCGCATACGATGCCCCCAGTGCTTTGGTGATGAGCAGTGACACCGCATACGATGCCCCAGTGCTTTGGTGATGAGCAGTGACAATGCATACGATGCCCCCAGTGCTTTGGTGATGAGCAGTGACACCGCGTACGATGCCTCCAGTGCTTTAGTGATGAGCAGTGACACTGCATACGATGCCTCCAGTGCTTTGGTGATGAGCAGTGACACTGCATACGATGCCTCCAGTGCTTTAGTGATGAGCAGTGACACCGCATACGATGCCTCCAGTGCTTTAGTGATGAGCAGTGACACTGCATACGATGCCTCCAGTGCTTTGGTGATGAGCAGTGACACCGCATACGATGCCCAGTGCTTTAGTGATGAGCAGTGACACCGCATACGATGCCTCCAGTGCTTTAGTGATGAGCAGTGACACCGCATACGATGCCCCCAGTGCTTTAGTGATGAGCAGTGACACCGCATACGATGCCCCCAGTGCTTTGGTGATGAGCAGTGACACCGCATACGATGCCCCCAGTGCTTTGGTGATGAGCAGTGACACCGCATACGATGCCCCCAGTGCTTTGGTGATGAGCAGTGACACCGCATACGATGCCTCCAGTGCTTTGGTGATGAGCAGTGACACCGCATACGATGCCCCCAGTGCTTTGGTGATGAGCAGTGACACTGCATACGATGCCCCAGTGCTTTGGTGATGAGCAGTGACACCGCATACGATGCCTCCAGTGCTTTGGTGATGAGCAGTGACACTGCATACGATGCCTCCAGTGCTTTGGTGATGAGCAGTGACACCGCATACGATGCCCCCAGTGCTTTGGTGATGAGCAGTGACACCGCATACGATGCCCCCAGTGCTTTGGTGATGAGCAGTGACACCGCATACGATGCCCCCAGTGCTTTGGTGATGAGCAGTGACACCGCATACGATGCCTCCAGTGCTTTGGCGATGAGCAGTGACACCGCATACGATGCCTCCAGTGCTTTGGCGATGAGCAGTGACACCGCATACGATGCCTCCAGTGCTTTGGCGATGAGCAGTGACACTGCATACGATGCCCCCAGTGCTTTGGTGATGAGCAGTGACACTGCATACGATGCCTCCAGTGCTTTGGTGATGAGCAGTGACACCGCATACGATGCCCCCAGTGCTTTGGTGATGAGCAGTGACACCGCATACGATGCCCCAGTGCTTTGGTGATGAGCAGTGACACCGCATACGATGCCCCCAGTGCTTTGGTGATGAGCAGTGACACCGCATACGATGCCTCCAGTGCTTTGGCGATGAGCAGTGACACCGCATACGATGCCTCCAGTGCTTTGGCGATGAGCAGTGACACTGCATACGATGCCCCCAGTGCTTTGGTGATGAGCAGTGACACCGCATACGATGCCTCCAGTGCTTTGGTGATGAGCAGTGACACCGCATACGATGCCTCCAGTGCTTTGGCGATGAGCAGTGACACCGCATACGATGCCTCCAGTGCTTTGGCGATGAGCAGTGACACTGCATACGATGCCCCCAGTGCTTTGGTGATGAGCAGTGACACCGCATACGATGCCTCCAGTGCTTTGGTGATGAGCAGTGACACCGCATACGATGCCTCCAGTGCTTTGGCGATGAGCAGTGAAACCGCGATGCCTCCAGTGCTTTGGTGATGAGCAGTGACTCCGCATACGATGCTTCCAGTGCTTTAGTGATGAGCAGTGATGAGCAGTGACACCGCGATGCCTCCAGTGCTTTAGTGATGAGCAGTGACACCGCGATGCCTCCAGTGCTTTGGTGATGAGCAGTGACACCGCGATGCCTCCAGTGCTTTAGTGATGAGCAGTGACACCGCGATGCCTCCAGTGCTTTGGCTGATGTTGTGGAGGCTTTTTGCATCATCTCTTGCGAGGATCTGTACTCAGCAAGTTTTCTCTTGAGAACTCCGGTGGCTCACCAACATGACACAGGTGTTTGGTCCTGAGATGTATCTGGAGGTGCGCTGGTTTCATCGAGCTGTTGGCTAGTTTCTCCCCACAGAAAAAACCCAATGCCTGGCGCGGGTTGACGTGAATTCCATCAAAGCATACGCCTCCTGATATTGACGGCATTTTGTTGGCTTAATTTTGGCTCTCTTTTTTCTCCGTTGTCC
>JAAKFY010000004.1:933164-938164 GCA_011823955.1 Dissostichus mawsoni | reverse complement strand
TGACTCTCCTGAAACACACACACGTCATGACTCTCCTGAAACACACACACGTCATGACTCTCCTGAAAAACACACACACGTCATGACTCTGCTGAAACACACACACGTCATGACTCTGCTGAAACACACACACACGTCATGACTCTCCTGAAACACACACACGTCATGACTCTGCTGAAACACACACACACGTCATGACTCTCCTGAAACACACACACACGTCATGACTCTCCTGAAACACACACACACGTCATGACTCTCCTGAAACACACACACCTCATGACTCTCCTGAAACACACACACGTCATGACTCTCCTGAAACACACACACACGTCATGACTCTCCTGAAACACACACACACACGTCATGACTCTCCTGAAACACACACACGTCATGACTCTGCTGAAACACACACACGTCATGACTCTCCTGAAACACACACACGTCATGACTCTGCTGAAACACACACACGTCATGACTCTCCTGAAACACACACACACGTCATGACTCTGCTGAAACACACACACGTCATGACTCTGCTGAAACACACACACGTCATGACTCTCCTGAAACAAACACACGTCATGACTCTGCTGAAACACACACACACGTCATGGCTCTCCTGAAACACACACACACGTCATGACTCTCCTGAAACACACACACACGTCATGACTCTGCTGAAACACACACACACGTCATGACTCTCCTGAAACACACACACGTCATGACTCTGCTGAAACACACACACACGTCATGACTCTCCTGAAACACACACACACGTCATGACTCTCCTGAAACACACACACACGTCATGACTCTGCTGAAACACACACACGTCATGACTCTGCTGAAACACACACACACGTCATGACTCTCCTGAAACACACACACACGTCATGACTCTCCTGAAACACACACACGTCATGACTCTCCTGAAACACACACACACGTCATGACTCTCCTGAAACACACACACGTCATGACTCTGCTGAAACACACACACGTCATGACTCTCCTGAAACACACACACGTCATGACTCTGCTGAAACACACACACGTCATGACTCTCCTGAAAACACACACGTCATGACTCTCCTGAAACACACACACGTCATGACTCTGCTGAAACACACACACGTCATGACTCTCCTGAAACACACACACGTCATGACTCTGCTGAAACACACACACGTCATGACTCTGCTGAAACACACACACGTCATGACTCTCCTGAAACAAACACACGTCATGACTCTGCTGAAACACACACACGTCATGACTCTGCTGAAACACACACACACGTCATGACTCTCCTGAAACACACACACACGTCATGACTCTCCTGAAACACACACACGTCATGACTCTGCTGAAACACACACACGTCATGACTCTGCTGAAACACACACACGTCATGACTCTGCTGAAACACACACGTCATGACTCTCCTGAAACACACACACGTCATGACTCTGCTGAAACACACACACGTCATGACTCTGCTGACACAAACACACACACGTCATGACTCTGCTGAAACACACACACGTCATGACTCTCCTGAAACAAACACACGTCATGACTCTGCTGAAACACACACACGTCATGACTCTGCTGAAACACACACACACGTCATGACTCTCCTGAAAACACACACGTCATGACTCTCCTGAAACACACACACGTCATGACTCTGCTGAAACCCTTAACATCTAAAACACCATAAAATAAATCAGTGTGTCTGCAGACAGAGATCCTTCAGATAAGATAAGATCAGAAGTTCTTTATTGATCCCAATGTGTGAAATGTTTGCTTTACAGCAGCATAAAAAGACAAGGCAATGCACATTAGAGAAATTAAAAGAGTAGAAATAAACAATCCAAAATGTAAACATCTCAAATAGAAATAACATAGCATTAAAGAAAGTAGAAAATATACAGGTTAAGATACAAATTTACAGTAACAAAATATAAAGCAGGATATTATATAAACATAAGCGTGTGAGGAATGGAATATGAAGCTCCTCCAACAACATTAACACTTTAACAGATGCTCTAATGTCTGATTGTTGTGGGGGTCAGTGAACTCACCTGAGGGACCGTGCCCCTAACGAGCGCCGGGACATCGTCTTTACTGTAGCCGACGGCCGAGAGCCCGTCTTCCACCTGGAGGTCGAACAGGAAGCTGCGCAGCGTGTCAGCCAATAGGGGGCCGGCGTCTCTCATCTTCACCTGCCGGATATCTGCACCTGAACGCACCACACACACAGTCTGTCACTGCACCTGAACGCACCACACACAGTCTGTCACTGCACCTGAACGCACCACACACCACTCTGTCACTGCGCCTGAACGCACCACACAGTCTGTCACTGCACCTGAACGCATCACACACAGTCTGTCACTGTACCTGAACGCACCACACACACACACTCTGTCACTGCGCCTGAACGCACCACACACAGAGTCTGTCACTGCACCTGAACGCACCACAAACAGTCTGTCTCGGCACCTGAACGAACCACACACACACACTCTGTCAATGCACCTGAACGCACCACACACAGAGTCTGTCACTGCACCTGAACGCACCACACACAGTCTGTCACGGCACCTGAACGAACCACACACACACTCTGTCACTGCGCCTGAACGCACCACACACAGAGTCTGTCACTGCACCTGAACGCACCACACACACATTCTGTCACTGCACCTGAACGCACCACACACAGTCTGTCACTGCACCTGAACGCACCACACACAGTCTGTCACTGCACCTGAATGTAACGTGAACAAGTGAGAGAGTGAGCAGGTGAGCGAGTGAGTGAGTGAGCAGGTGAGTGAGTGAGCAGGTGAGAGAGTGAGCAGGTGAGAGAGAGTGAGTGAGTGAGCAGGTGAGAGAGTGAACAGGTGAGAGAGTGAGTGAGCAGGTGAGAGAGTGAGTGAGTGAGCAGGTGAGAGGTGAACAGGTGAGAGAGTGAGTGAGCAGGTGAGCGAGTGAGCAGGTGAGTGAGGTGAGCAGGTGAGAGAGTGAGCAGGTGAGAGAGAGAGTGAGTGAGTGAGCAGGTGAGAGAGTGAACAGGTGAGAGAGTGAGTGAGCAGGTGAGAGAGTGAACAGGTGAGAGAGTGAGTGAGCAGGTGAGAGAGTGAACAGGTGAGAGAGTGAGTGAGTGAGCAGGTGAGAGAGTGAGCAGGTGAGAGAGTGTGCAGGTGAGAGAGTGAGCAGGTGAGAGAGTGAGCAGGTGAGTGAGTGAGCAGGTGAAGAGTGAGTGAGCAGGTGAGAGAATGAGCAGGTGAGAGAGTGAGCAGGTGAGAGAGTGAGCAGGTGAGAGAGTGGGCAGGTGAGAGAGTGAGTGAGTGAGCAGGTGAGAGAGTGAGCAGGTGAGAGAGTGAGCAGGTGAGAGAGTGAGTGA
Organism: Dissostichus mawsoni; assembly: GCA_011823955.1. NCBI lineage: Eukaryota > Metazoa > Chordata > Actinopteri > Perciformes > Nototheniidae > Dissostichus > Dissostichus mawsoni. Next base: position 934,746 of record JAAKFY010000004.1, on the reverse strand, counting down.
GCAGGTGAGAGAGTGAGCAGGTGAGAGAGAGAGCAGGTGAGAGAGTGAGCAGGTGAGAGAGTGGGCAGGTGAGAGAGTGAGCAGGTGAGTGAGTGAGCAGGTGAGAGAGTGAACAGGTGAGAGAGTGAGCAGGTGAGAGAGTGAGCAGGTGAGAGAGTGAACAGGGGAGAGAGTGAGCAGGTGAGAGATTGAGCAGGTGAGAGAGTGAGCAGGTGAGAGAGTGAGCAGGTGAGAGAGGTTGCAGGTGAGAGAGTGAGCAGGTGAGAGAGTTTGCAGGTGAGTGAGTGAGCAGGTGAGAGAGTGTGCAGGTGAGTGAGTGTGCAGGTGAGTGAGTGAGCAGGTGAGAGAGTGAGCAGGTGAGAGAGTGTGCAGGTGAGAGAGTGAGCAGGTGAGAGAGTGTGCAGGTGAGTGAATGAGCAGGTGAGAGAGTGTGCAGGTGAGTGAGTGAGCAGGTGAGAGAGTGAGCAGGTGAGAGAGTGTGCAGGTGAGAGAGTGAGCAGGTGAGAGAGTGTGCAGGTGAGTGAGTGAGCAGGTGAGTGAGTGAGCAGGTGAGAGAGTGAGCAGGTGAGAGAGTGAGCAGGTGAGAGAGTGAGCAGGTGAGTGAGCAGGTGAGAGTGTGCAGGTGAGAGAGTGAGCAGGTGAGAGAGTGAGCAGGTGAGTGAGCAGGTGAGTGAGCAGGTGAGTGAGCAGGTGAGAGAGTGAACAGGTGAGAGAGTGTGCAGGTGAGAGAGTGAGCAGGTGAGAGAGTGTGCAGGTGAGTGGGTGAGCAGGTGAGAGAGTGAACAGGTGAGAGAGTGAGCAGGTGAGAGAGTGAGCAGGTGAGAGAGTGTGCAGGTGAGAGAGTGTGCAGGTGAGTGAGTGAGCAGGTGAGAGAGTGAACAGGTGAGTGAGTGAGCAGGTGAGAGAGTGTGCAGGTGAGTGAGTGAGCAGGTGAGTGAGTGAGCAGGTGAGAGAGTGTGCAGGTGAGAGAGTGAGCAGGTGAGAGAGTGAACAGGTGAGTGAGTGAGCAGGTGAGAGAGTGAGCAGGTGAGCAGGTGAGAGAGTGAACAGGTGAGTGAGTGAGCAGGTGAGAGAGTGTGCAGGTGAGAGTGAGCAGGTGTGAGTGAGCAGGTGAGCAGGTGAGAGAGTGAACAGGTGAGTGAGTGAGCAGGTGAGAGAGTGAGCAGGTGAGAGAGTGTGCAGGTGAGAGAGTGTGCAGGTGAGAGAGTGTGCAGGTGAGTGAGTGAGCAGGTGAGAGAGTGAACAGGTGAGTGAGTGAGCAGGTGAGAGAGTGTGCAGGTGAGTGAGTGAGCAGGTGAGTGAGTGAGCAGGTGAGAGAGTGTGCAGGTGAGAGAGTGAGCAGGTGAGCAGGTGAGTGAGTGAGCAGGTGAGAGAGTGAGCCGGTGAGCAGGTGAGAGAGTGAACAGGTGAGTGAGTGTGCAGGTGAGAGAGTGAACAGGTGAGAGAGTGTGCAGGTGAGAGAGTGTGCAGGTGAGAGAGTGTGCAGGTGAGAGATTGAGCAGGTGAGAGAGTGTGCAGGTGAGAGAGTGTGCAGGTGAGAGAGTGTGCAGGTGAGAGAGTGTGCAGGTGAGAGATTGAGCAG
>JAAKFY010000004.1:920664-930664 GCA_011823955.1 Dissostichus mawsoni | reverse complement strand
AGACAAATATGAAGAAGTTAAACTTTAAACATCCATGACTTAAACACTTGATCCAGGATCAAAGCCACATAGCTGCACCTGCGAGGTGAATACAGCTGGTAACAGAACAAGTGTTTGAATGCGTCCATTAACAGGTTTATGATATCACTGCCCCGTCTAAGACACGATCTGACTTTCATTACATTTGACTCGAGTGTTTCCTCAACTTAATGTGTTGCTATAAATAATCCTTCTGCATACAGTATGTGACACTGTGAGTGTTGCACGGCCAGATCCGGCTCAGCTGACTCAGATAAGGAGATATATGATACATTATGATGTGATATGAATGATAATGGGACACATCCACGTCTGCACTCACAGTGCCGCGGACTGTACGTAATGTTACTTTGATCCGGTTACTTGTGTTGTGGCAGATATTTAAGTAATGGGGGGAACTGAAAGGCTCTCACCGTACTGGTTACTTTGCAGCCCGGACATTTCCCCCAAAACACATTTAGACGTGATCGCAACACAGAAGTACCTTTCAAATCCCATCATTTTTAAGAACTTTTAAATCATATTTAAGACTTTTTAAGGCCTTAAATTCTGATTATCAAATGTAAGACTTTTTAAGACCCGCGGGAACCCTGTGTTCAGCATAAGTTACCATGGAGATCTATCCCACTAAGAAGTGAACCAGCGTCGAAGGACTGGAAACCCAGAGTTTACCCTGAAGTTAGCTAAGAGAAGCTCCTGCTTCGTAGTTCAGGCCTCTGGTGTTTAAATGGATTAATGAACGGATTAGAACTCAGGTTATTTTATGTATTTCTCTTCTCTCTCACCACAGATGAACTCCGGCGTTCCGAAGCCGATGCCGGCGAACACGCTGGCCAGATGCATGCTGGACCGCGCCTCCAGATCCTCAGGGTCCCGCACCGCACTGTCAACAAACAAACAGACAAACACACACACACACACACACACACACACACACACACACACACACACACACACACACACACACACACACACACACACACACACACACACACACACACACACACACACACACACACACACACACACACACACACACACACACACACAGACAAAATGTTGAGATTTTTTAGAAAACTATCAAAATGTGGATTTTGTGAAAAATTCAAAATGTTCAGATTTTCATGAAAAAGTCCAAATGTTTTTGTTTTTTTTTAAAGTCTGAATTTTTCGATTTTCAGAAAATAGTCATAATCTTGAGATTTATAGAAAAAGTGAACATTTAGAAATTTTGGGGGAAAAAATCAAAATCTTGAGATTTTAAGAATAAATCAGAATTTTTCAATTTTCGGAAAAAAAATTCTAATGTTGATATTTGAAATAAAACAGTCAAAATGTTGAGATTCTGAGAAAAGCCAACATTAGATTAGAAACTCCCTCTGAAGGGAACAGGGATTTACAAAAGGACTTCTGGGACCTACTTCCAGTCTGCAGTGTAATCTATATAGTGTTACAAATATCAAGTATAAAGATCATTTCAAAAATAAATATCTCTTTATTTGTTTTTTGTTTCTATTGTTCTAGTGTAAATCTGATCTGGGGTTCCTCAGGGCTCCTGTTGGGATCCTCTGGTTCTGCGCTCACCGCTTCATGAACTGAGCGACGACGCGCAGGGCGTGGCGGACCACACGTCGCTGATGGGGTTGGAGCCCTGATAGGCCGGGCGGAGCAGGGTCGGGGGGGCACGGGCTCCTCTGGTGGTACGGCAGCGCCGTGTAGGACTCCAGAGCGTGACTACACAATACACAGTATCATCATTATTATTATTGTTATTGTAGTGTGTGTGTGTGTCTGTCTGTGCCTGTGTGTGTGTGTGAGTGTGTCTGTGCCTGTGTGTGTGTGTGTGTGTGTGTGTGTGTGTGACTGTGTCTGTGCCTGTGTGTGTGTCTGTGTGTGTCTGTGCCTGTGTGTGTGTCCCTGTGTGTGTGTGTGTGTGTGTGTGTGTGTGTGGTGTGTGAGAGTGTGTCTGTGCCTGTGTGTCCCTGTGTGTGTGTGTGTGTGTGTGTGTCCATCTGTGCCTGTGTGAGTGTGCCTGTGTGTGTGTGTGTGTGTGTGTGTGTGTGTGTGTGAGTGTCCCTGGTTTGTGCCTGTGGAGTGTGCTGTGTCTGTGCCTGTGTGTGTGCCTGTGTGTGTGCCTGTGTGTGTCCCTGTGTGTGTGTGTGTGGTGTGTGTGTGTGTGTGTGTGTGTGAGAGTGTGTCTGTGCCTGTGTGTCCCTGTGTGTGTGTGTGTGTGTGTGTGTCCATCTGTGCCTGTGTGAGTGTGCCTGTGTGTGTGTGTGTGTGTGTGTGTGTGTGTGTGTGAGTGTCCCTGTGTTTGTGCCTGTGTGAGTGTGCCTGTGTCTGTGCCTGTGTCTGTGCCTGTGTGTGTGCCTGTGTCTGTGCCTGTGTGTGTGCCTGTGTGTCTGTGCCTGTGTGTGTGCCTGTGTGTGAGTGTGTCTGTCTGTGCCTGTGTGTGTGCCTGTGTGTGTGCCTGTGTGTGTGTGCCTGTGTGTGAGTGTGTCTGTCTGTGCCTGTGTGTGAGTGTGTCTGTCTGTGCCTGTGTCTGTGCCTGTGTGTGTGCCTGTGTGTGTGCCTGTGTGTGTGAGTGTGTGTGTGTTTACCAGAGCACGTCGAAGCCACTGTTAGCAGCAACTCTCTCCGGCATGCTGAGAGTGTGCAGCGGATCCACGATGCCCAGCGTCGGTCTGAGAGCTCTGCTGGCAATACCTGCACACAGACAGCCAATCAGAGAGCTCTACTGCCACAGACAGCCAATCAGAGAGCTCTGAGTTGGATGTATATATATAAATATGTTTTATATATATATATATATTATTATGTACCTGTCTTGGCCTTCAGAGGCTCGTAGTCGAAGATGGCGACGCCGGTGGTCTCGCTGCCGGTGCCGGCCGTCGTGGGAACTGAGATAAAGACGAACATCCATAACGTTTAATAAATATCTTGAATATGAAGTGAATACAATGTGTAACGGGGAGTTGAGTCTCTATGAGAGTTACATATAGACATGTATTGATTAGGATAAACCCCTTGAGATGCACCAAGGGGGTTCCCGAGAGGAGCCACGTCTCACAGACAGACATGGACAAAATAACAGAGAGCAGAGCAGGACAAACAGTCTGTTCAGTGAAGTAATCAATACGATCAATACGATGTGATAGACAGTGTCTGATAGATCAGTTTCATCAATAACAAGAGCAGCTGAAAGTGAGACCTGCGATGAGGGGCTTCAGCGCTCGGTCACCGGGCGGCCCTTTCCGATTGGAGCATTCACAAAGTCCAGGAAGTCAGCGTCGGGGTGACAGGCGTAAAGATTAGCTGCTTTACAGGTGTCAATCACAGAGCCCCCCCCCACCGCCACGTACACATCGAAGGAGTCGCTCTTAGCAAAGGAGATGGCCTCTTTAAAACTGAAACACACACACACACACACACACACACCACACACACACACACACACACACACACACACACACACACACACACACACTTATTATTAGTTTAAACCCCCTCTGACCCCCCAGGCATCAATAACAATATCTGTTTTATATATATTTTATATTCCATTCTATTTCTATGTAAATACTGCTATCTTTTCACAGATGTTATTGTGTCTGATCAAGACATCACGTCTAGTTCCTGTACGTCTAAACCTACCTGGTGATAAACCTGATTCTGATTAATGACCATCTGACCCCCCAGGTATGACCTGACCCCCCAGGTATGATCTGACCCCCCAGGTATGATCCCCAGGTATGATCACCCTCTGACCCCCCAGGTATGATCTGACCCCCAGGTATGATCACCCTCTGACCCCCCATGTATGATCCCCAGGTATGATCACCCTCTGACCCCCCAGGTATGATCTGACCCCCAGGTATGATCACCCTCTGACCCCCCAGGTATGATCTGACCCCCAGGTATGATCACCCTCTGACCCCCCAGGTATGATCTGACCCCCAGGTATGATCACCCTCTGACCCCCCAGGTATGATCTGACCCCCCAGGTATGACCCCCAGGTATGATCACCCTCTGACCCCCAGGTATGATCTGACCCCCTGGTATGACCTGACCCCCCAGGTATGATCTGACCCCCAGGTATGACCTGACCCCCCAGGTATGATCACCCTCTGACCCCCAGGTATGATCTGACCCCCAGGTATGATCACCCTCTGACCCCCAGGTATAATCTGACCCCCAGGTATGATCCCCTCTGACCCCCAGGTATAATCTGACCCCCAGGTATGATCACCCTCTGACCCCCAGGTATGATCTGACCCCCAGGTATGATCTGACGCCCAGGTATGACCTGACCCCCCAGGTATGATCACCCTCGACCCCAGGTATGATCTGACCCCAGGTATGATCACCCTCTGACCCCCAGGTATGATATGACCCCCAGGTATGATCACCCTCTGACCCCAGGTATGATCTGACCCCCAGGTATGATCACCCTCTGACCCCCCAGGTATGACCCCCCTCTGTCTGCTACCTGGTGTCAGTCGGCTCCACCCTCACGCTGTCATAGACCCTGAAGCGCACCCCGTTGTGAGACAGGGACTCCAGCACTGCTTTCACTGGAGGGAGGCGGGACAAGTTGCTGTCCGTCACACACACATTACGGGCCCCAGGTTCCTCACGTCCTGCAGGAGGAGAACCGGGGGAGAACCGGAGGAGAGAGAGAGGAGAACCGGAGGAGAGAGAGAGGAGAACCGGGGGAGAGAGAGAGGAGAACCGGGGGAGAGAGAGAGGAGAAGCAGAGGAGAACCGGAGGAGAGAGAGAGGAGAACCGGAGGAGAGAGAGAGAGGAGAACCGGGGGAGAGAGAGAGGAGAACCGGGGGAGAGAGAGAGAGAGGAGAACCGGAGGGAGAGAGAGGAGACCGGGGGAGAGAGAGAGGAGAAGGAGGAGAAGCAGAGGAGAACCGGAGGAGAGAGAGAGGAGAACCGGAGGAGAGAGAGAGGAGAACCGGAGGAGAGAGAGGGAGAACCGGGGGAGAACAGATTCACATTACTTCACCAAGATTTCTGATGACGTAGTTTGGTTTTTCTGTTGGTTTTTAATTTCTAATGTTTCGTATGTTGGTTTAACTATGATGATGATGATGATGATGTAATGATGATGATGTAATGATGATGATGACGATGATGATGTGAGGATGATGTAATGATGATGTAATGATGATGTAATGATGATGTAATGATGTTGTGAGGATGATGTAATGATGATGTAATGATGTTGTGAGGATGATGTAATGATGATGTAATGATGATGTGAGGATGATGTAATGATGATGTAATGATGATGTGATGATGATGTAATGATGATGTGATGATGATGTAATGATGATGTAATGATGTGATGATGATGTAATGATGTTGTGAGGATGATGTAATGATGATGTAATGATGTTGTGAGGATGATGTAATGATGATGTAATGATGATGTGATGATGATGTGATGATGATGTAATGATGATGATAATGATGATGTGATGATGATGTGAGGATGATGTAATGATGATGTAATGATGATGTGATGATGTGAGGATGATGTAATGATGATGTAATGATGATGTGATGATGATGTGATGATGATGTGAGGATGATGTAATGATGATGTAATGATGATGTAATGATGTTGTGAGGATGATGTAATGATGATGTAATGATGATGTGAGGATGATGTAATGATGATGTGAGGATGATGTAATGATGATGTGAGGATGATGTAATGATGATGTAATGATGATGTGAGGATGATGTAATGATGATATAATGATGATGTGATGATGATGTAATGATGATGTGATGATGATGTAATGATGTTGTGAGGATGATGTAATGATGATGTAATGATGATGTGAGGATGATGTAATGATGATGTGATGATGATGTAATGATGATGTGAGGATGATGTAATGATGTAATGATGATGTAATGATGATGTGAGGATGATGTAATGATGATTTGAGGATAATGTAATGATGATGTAATGATGATGATGTGATGATGATGTAATGAGATGTAATGATGATGATGTGATGATGATGTAATGATGATTAATGATGATGTAATGATGATGTGAGGATGATGTAATGATGATGTGAGGATGATGTAATGATGATGTAATGATGATGATGTGATGATGATGTAATGATGATGTAATGATGATGTGAGGATGATGTAATGATGATGTGAGGATGATGTAATGATGATGTAATGATGATGTGAGGATGATGTAATGATGATATAATGATGATGTGATGATGATGTAATGATGATGTGATGATGATGTAATGATGTTGTGAGGATGATGTAATGATGATGTAATGATGATGTGAGGATGATGTAATGATGTAATGATGATGTAATGATGATGTGAGGATGATGTAATGATGATGTGAGGATAATGTAATGATGATGTAATGATGATGATGTGATGATGATGTAATGATGATGAATGATGATGATGTGATGATGATGTAATGATGATTTAATGATGATGTAATGATGATGTGAGGATGATGTAATGATGATGTGAGGATGATGTAATGATGATGTAATGATGATGGTGATGATGATGTAATGATGATGTAATGATGATGTAATGATGATGTAATGATGATGATGTGATGATGATGTAATGATGATGTAATGATGATGTAATGATGATGTAATGATGATGATGTGATGATGATGTAATGATGATGTAATGATGATGTGAGGATGATGTAATGATGATGTAATGATGATGTGATGATGATGTAATGATGATGTAATGATGATGATGTGATGATGATGTAATGATGATGTAATGATGATGTAATGATGATGATGTGATGATGTTTTTTATTTTTATTTAGTATTATTGTTCTGTTTTTGTATTTTGTATGAAGTATTCCAGTCCTGTATGTGCATGTTTGTGATTGTATTGACTTGTTTAAAGTGAAATGTGTCTTCAGGCTGACGTACAGAATCTGTCAGGACTTCAGATGAAAAATAACTGGCACATTCACAGAGATGTTGATTAATGTGCTGTCCCTGTTAAATAAATACATGGATAAATACAAATGTAATGATGATGAAGATGATGTGATGATGATGATGTGATGATGATAATGATGGTGTAATGATGATGATGATGTGATGATGACAGTTTGGTTACCATGCCGATCTCTCTGCTGACTCCTCTCCGTACCGGATGTTGGAGCTCGCCATCTGAAGGAAAAAACAATTAATAACAAAATAAAATGTAAAAACAGCTCTCAGATAATTCTGCATTCATTCAGTCATTCATTCATTCAGTCATTCATTCAGTCATTCATTCATTCAGTCATTCATTCAGTCAGTCATTCATTCAGTCATTCAGTCAGTCATTCATTCAGTCATTCATTCAGTCAGTCATTCATTCAGTCATTCATTCATTCAGTCATTCATTCATTCAGTCAGTCATTCATTCAGTCATTCATTCATTCATTCAGTCATTCATTCATTCAGTCATTCAGTCAGTCAGTCATTCAGTCATTCATTCATTCAGTCATTCATTCATTCATTCAGTCATTCATTCAGTCATTCAGTCATTCATTCAGTCATTCATTCAGTCAGTCATTCATTCAGTCATTCAGTCAGTCATTCATTATTTCATTCAGTCATTCATTCAGTCATTCATTCATTCAGTCAGTCATTCATTCAGTCATTCAGTCAGTCATTCATTATTTCATTCATCATTAATTCATTCATTCAGTCATTCATTCAGTCATTCATTCAGTCATTCATTCAGTCATTCATTCATTCAGTCATTCATGCAGTCATTCAGTCATTCATTCAGTCATTCATTCATTCATTCAGTCATTCATTCAGTCAGTCATTCAGTCATTCATTCAGTCATTCATTCATTCAGTCAGTCATTCATTCAGTCATTCATTCAGTCAGTCATTCATTCAGTCATTCAGTCAGTCATTCATTATTTCATTCAGTCATTCATTCAGTCAGTCATTCATTCAGTCATTCAGTCAGTCATTCATTATTTCATTCAGTCATTCAGTCATTCATTCAGTCAGTCATTCATTCAGTCATTCAGTCCAGTCATTCATATTTCATTCAGTCATTCATTCAGTCAGTCATTCATTCAGTCAGTCATTCATTATTTCATTCAGTCATTCAGTCATTAATTCATTAATTCAGTCATTCATTCATTCAGTCATTCATTCAGTCAGTCATTCATTCAGTCATTCATTCAGTCATTCAGTCATTCATTCAGTCATTCATTCAGTCATTCATTCAGTCATTCATTCATTCAGTCAGTCATTCAGTCATTCATTCAGTCAGTCATTCAGTCATTCATTCAGTCATTCATTCATTCAGTCATTCATTCAGTCATTCATTCAGTCAGTCATTCATTCAGTCATTCAGTCAGTCATTCATTATTTCATTCAGTCATTCATTCAGTCAGTCATTCATTCAGTCATTCAGTCAGTCATTCATTATTTCATTCAGTCATTCAGTCATTAATTCATTAATGCAGTCATTCATTCAGTCATTCATTCAGTCAGTCATTCATTCAGTCATTCATTCAGTCATTCATTCAGTCATTCATTCATTCAGTCATTCATTCAGTCAGTCATTCATTCAGTCATTCAGTCAGTCATTCATTATTTCATTCAGTCATTCATTCAGTCATTCAGTCAGTCAGTCATTCATTCAGTCATTCATTATTTCATTCAGTCATTCATTCATTCATTCATTCAGTCATTCAGTCATTCATTCAGTCAGTCATTCATTCAGTCATTCATTCAGTCATTCATTCATTCAGTCATTCATTCATTCATTCAGTCATTCAGCACCTGATGATGAGTAAAAACATGCTGACCAGGCTTTAGGCCAGGGTTATTTAAAGGGCACATGATGCTGATAATAGAGCGAGAAAACTCCCTCTGGAGGAACACACGAGGAGATCTTCAGAAAACTCCCTCTGGAGGAACACACGAGGAGATCTTCAGAAAACTCCCTCTGGAGGAACACACGAGGAGATCTTCAGAATGTTCTGAATTCTGTAATTGTTAGACATTTCTCAATTCTGAAGTTTTCAGAAACATTTTTGAGAAAAGTCAAAATATTTATACTTTGAGAAAAAGTCAGACATTTCAGATTTCCTGAAAAATGTCAGAAATGTTTGATTTTGAGAAAAAGTCAGAAATGACAGACTTCGAGGAAAAGTCCAAATGTTGAGATTTTGAAAAACAAAGTACATTTTTCAGATTTTCGGAAAAAAGTCAGAAATTTTAATTAAAAAAAGTCAGAAATGTGTGATTGTGTGAAAAATCTTATATTTTAGGTTTCGATAAAAAAACTCATTTCTTTTTTGATTTTCTGAAAAAGTCGGAATTTGCTGAATTTTGATAATAGTGAAAAAGTCGAGATTTTCAAAAAAGGGTCAACATTTTGAGAAAAAATTAAAATGAGATTTTGAGGGAAAAAAGCAGAAGTTTGAGATTTTTAGAAAAAAGTCTGAATTTTTTGATTTTTAGAAAAAAGTAAAAATGTAATTCTCTATTATAATGACAATGATGATGTCATACTGATCACAAGTTTTAATATCAGTCAAAAGACGTGCATATTGTTTTTATGATTTCAGCCTAAGACAGTTAAGTATAATGATAGGAATGTGTAAATATGTATGAATGACTGTGGACCCTTGTGTATCTGTTCAGGGACTCCCCAAAGAGACCCCTTTATGAACCCGTTGTGCTGGTACCTCGAAGGCGTAGTCGGTCTTCCTGACGGTGCAGGCTGCGGCTCCGGCTCCTGATGATCACATTACTACGTTATTCATAACTGATGCTGCACATCTGTGATTGATTGTAATGATGCATTGGGTTTAATAAAATGTTCATCCCAAGTCAAAGCGATGAGTGCAAATATGCTCACCTTCATATCAGGAAATTCAAGCTTTCCTCTTGAAA
>JAAKFY010000004.1:910664-913164 GCA_011823955.1 Dissostichus mawsoni | reverse complement strand
ACAAACGATAAGAAGGCACACACAGACGGCTAATCTTCCTCATTTTCAACTCACCCGGACGCAAGAGTTTCTTTTTATCATGACGGCATGGAATGAAGAAAGTGAAGACCAACTGATCAACTGTTTATATTACTAAGTCTGTTCTTCTTCTCTCGGTGTATAAAACGCAGTCTGTCTTCCGGTTGTTGCCTCTTTTGAATGACGAATACACACTACCGCCGCCTGCTGGTAAGGAGAGATATTGCCACTCGTCGGCTGAAGTATTTGCGGTGTGTTCGTAGGCGGGCGGCTTTATCCGACGAAGCCAACGAAGCCCGACGTAGCTGTCGTAAAAGTCGGGACGCCTTCGGTACGCGTTCTTTGGTCTCAGGTTGTGTGTAGAGACCTTAAGGGAGGCTCACACTGAGGGAGGCTCACACTAAGGGAGGCTCACACTGAGGGAGGCTCATACTGAGGGAGGCTCACACTGAGGTAGGCTCACACTGAGGGAGGCTCACACTGAGGGAGGCTCACACTGAGGTAGGCTCACACTGAGGGAGGCTCACACTGAGGGAGGCTCACACTGAGGGTGGCTCACACTGAGGGAGGCTCACACTGAGGGTGGCTCACACTGAGGGAGGCTCACACTGAGGGTGGCTCACACTGAGGGTGGCTCACACTGAGGTAGGCTCACACTGAGGGAGGCTCACACTAAGGGAGCCTCCCACAAACATTTTACATTTGATGTGAGATTTAGCCTTTTTAAGGTGAAAGATTGAGCGTCTCATTTGAGTTGTGATGTCCCTGTGTGTGGAGCTCCTCTCCTTCTTCGGTGTTTCACTCTTTCTAAAGTGTCAACGTCTTCTTTGTGTTTTTAAAAGCTGTTTCTTTTTAAGTGTGGAGACGTGTTTAACAACGAGATTATATTCAGAAGAGCCAGCGTTCAGAAGAGCCAGTGTTCAGAAGAGCCAGCAGCGTTCAGAAGAGCCAGCTTTCAGAAGAGCCAGCGGCGTTCAGAAGAGCCAGCGTTCAGAAGAGCCAGCAGCGTTCAGAAGAGCCAGCTTTCAGAAGAGCCAGCGGCGTTCAGAAGAGCCAGCGTTCAGAAGAGCCAGCAGCGTTCAGAAGAGCCAGCTTTCAGAAGAGCCAGCAGCGTTCAGAAGAGCCAGCAGCGTTCAGAAGAGCCAGCTTTCAGAAGAGCCAGTGTTCAGAAGAGCCAGCAGCGTTCAGAAGAGCCAGCTTTCAGAAGAGCCAGCTTTCAGAAGAGCCAGCGGCGTTCAGAAGAGCCAGCAGCGTTCAGAAGGGCCAGCTTTCAGAAGAGCCAGCGGCGTTCAGAAGCCAGCGGCGTTCAGAAGAGCCAGCGTTCAGAAGGGCAGGGACGTGCACAGGTACGGGCTAATGTTGCCCGGGCAACGGCCCTTTTGCCATTTTTGTCTGACCTGCCCCTCTGGAGAGAGCAAGAGTTTTTTTTGTTTTCTATTGTGGCCGAATCAACATGATAAGCCCACAATTAGTATTGTAGCATATCGCTGCGATAAAACAACCTTGTCAGCGCTGTCCTCTGCCCCCAGTCACGTGACTTTGTTTACAATCTGACAGCTGGAAGCAAAGGACAGCCCTCGGAGTCCGGCCTCATATGGCTATGGTGATCACACCAAATGCCTGCCTGGCGTTAGAGTATAGGGGACAAACCAGGGGACTTTACTTCCTCTTGACACCGTCGGTTATTTACAAAAAAAACACCTAAATATACTTGTTATTGTGCTTCTGTCTTTCTGTGTCTTTACTCTGCTCCGTAAACTCCCTCAACGGGGCAGCTCGCTCTCTTCTCTTGATCGCCCTCTCACAGGAGAACACTTCACTGTCTCGCTTCATTGTAGGATTTCTGCCATGTCTCTACTTTAGTTTGACCATCTCTGTTATTAAGTTATGGAATTCTAAATAAATAAGTAATGAGATACCTTACCGTTACTGCGCTCATAAAGAATGATAAGAATGATGCGTACTGAACTGGTTTCCTTAATTAGTGAGTTTATTAAGGTAATTATAGAAGCCCTATTTTATCAGTGTGTCTGCACAGCAGTTACAAAGGTAAAACTACATCAAACAGAATTGTCCCCATTGTTTCTTTAATAGTTTCTAACATTAGATATTTTAATGAGATATGGACCGCAAACAAAAAATGTGCCTGAATAACGAATTTAGCAGTTGGACATAAAAGTCAACTGAGTGTCATTTGCAATGACAGTGTTTTGTTTTTATTTTATGAACCTTTTACATTAAAAACAAGTTAGAATTTTCAAAAGGTCTTGTGTTTGTTTCCTGGGGGGGGGAGGCCCTTTTTCCAGTTTAGAGCAATAGCCCCTCCAAATGTCTGTGCACGTCCCTGCAGAAGAGCCAGCTTTCAGAAGAGCCAGCGTTCAGAAGAGCCAGCGTTCAGAAGAGCCAGCGTTCAGAAGAGCCAGCGGTCAGAAGAGCCAGCGTTCAGAAAAGCCAGCGTTCAGAAGAGCCAGCGTTCAGAAGA
>JAAKFY010000004.1:860664-905664 GCA_011823955.1 Dissostichus mawsoni | reverse complement strand
CCTTCATCATCTCACTGAGCGCTAATCACCTCCTCCTCCTCTTCATCACCTTCATCATCTACCTGACCCCTAATCACCTCCTCCTCCTCTTCATCAACTTCATCATCTACACTGAGCACTAATCACCTCCTCCTCCTCTTCATCACCTTCATCATCTCACTGAGAGCTAATCACCTCCTCCTCCTCTTCATCAACTTCATCATTTACACTGAGCACTAATCACCTCCTCCTCTCTCTCTTCATCCCTTCATCATCTCACTGAGCGCTAATCACCTCCTCCTCCTCTTCATCAACTTCATCATTTACACTGAGCGCTAATCACCTCCTCCTCCCTTCATCACCTTCATCATCTCACTGAGCCCTAATCACCTCCTCCTCCTCTTCCTCACCTTCATCATCTCCACTGAGCCCTAATCACCTCCTCCTCCTCTTCCTCACCTTCATCATCTACACTGACCCTAATCACCTCCTCCTTCCTCTTCATCACCTTCATCATCGTTAGCTGTTGTACGTTTGAATCAAAAGTGATCAATTCAATATATTTAGTTTCTCAGTTAAAACAGTTTCATGAGGAATCAATATGAGTGTAAATGAGGTCCTGCTCTGCGTGAGCACGTCTCTCTCATTGGTCAGAGAGAGTTGAATGAGGTCCTGCTCTACGTGAGCACGTCTCTCTCATTGGTCAGAGAGAGTTGAATGAGGTCCTGCTCTGCGTGAGCACGGCTCTCTCATTGGTCAGAGAGAGTTGAATGAGGTCCTGCTCTACGTGAGCACGTCTCTCTCATTGGTCAGAGAGAGTTGAATGAGGTCCTGCTCTACGTGAGCACGTCTCTCTCATTGGTCAGAGAGAGTTGAATGAGGTCCTGCTCTGCGTGAGCACGGCTCTCTCATTGGTCAAGAGAGAGTTGAATAGGTCCTGCTCTGCGTGAGCACGGCTCTCTCATTGGTCAGAGAGAGTTGAATGAGGTCCTGCTCTACGTGAGCACGTCTCTCTCATTGGTCAGAGAGAGTTGAATGAGGTCCTGCTCTACGTGAGCACGGCTCTCTCATTGGTCAGAGAGAGTTGAATGAGGTCCTGCTCTACGTGAGCACGGCTCTCTCATTGGTCAGAGAGAGTTGAATGAGGTCCTGCTCTGCGTGAGCACGTCTCTCTCATTGGTCAGAGAGAGTTGAATGAGGTCCTGCTCTGCGTGAGCACGTCTCTCTCATTGGTCAGAGAGAGTTGAATGAGGTCCTGCTCTACGTGAGCACGTCTCTCCCATTGGTCAGAGAGTTGAATGAGGTCCTGCTCTACGTGAGCACGTCTCTCTCATTGGTCAGAGAGAGTTGAATGAGGTCCTGCTCTACGTGAGCACGGCTCTCTCATTGGTCAGAGAGAGTTGAATGAGGTCCTGCTCTGCGTGAGCACGTCTCTCTCATTGGTCAGAGAGAGTTGAATGAGGTCCTGCTCTACGTGAGCACGGCTCTCTCATTGGTCAGAGAGAGTTGAATGAGGTCCTGCTCTGCGTGAGCACGTCTCTCTCATTGGTCAGAGAGAGTTGAATGAGGTCCTGCTCTGCGTGAGCACGGCTCTCTCATTGGTCAGAGAGAGTTGAATGAGGTCCTGCTCTGCGTGAGCACGTCTCTCTCATTGGTCAGAGAGAGTTGAATGAGGTCCTGCTCTACGTGAGCACGGCTCTCTCATTGGTCAGAGAGAGTTGAATGAGGTCCTGCTCTGCGTGAGCACGGCTCTCTCATTGGTCAGAGAGAGTTGAATGAGGTCCTGCTCTACGTGAGCACGTCTCTCTCATTGGTCAGAGAGAGTTGAATGAGGTCCTGCTCTACGTGAGCACGTCTCTCTCATTGGTCAGAGAGAGTTGAATGAGGTCCTGCTCTACGTGAGCACGTCTCTCTCATTGGTCAGAGAGAGTTGAATGAGGTCCTGCTCTACGTGAGCACGGCTCTCTCATTGGTCAGAGAGAGTTGAATGGGTATGATGTCACTTTAAATATAAAAACATTATTCTCAGTTTGATAGAAACCGTTACAGGAAGTGTAAAGAGTGACGTTCAGGACGATACACGATGTGATCACATGACTCCTTCTGATGTCACTGCTGCAGCCTGTCCTCCTACAAAAAACACCATATAGGTCGATTGTTCCGCAGCTTAATACGACCCAGAGTCACGTTTTAAAGTGTAGCACCTCTAGTGGTCGCGTAAGAAACCACATGCTCCCGTTGACTGCAAACGCTCCGGAGGGTCGTTTATTCACAAATAACCCTCTCTGGAAAATCCTAAATTGTGCAATAGTTTGGCCGTTAAAATGCTTTTTGATTAGATTTCTAGTGAGAAGTGCATATTGTACTTTTAGGATCCAGGTCCAGTGGATGTGTCGGGTCTAGAGTTTGATAGATAGGAGAACGTGAACATGCGGCAGCTTCCATGTAAAGTTAGCGTCAACCCTCACGGGGTGAAAACAGTATTTCCGGTCTCATCCTTCATAATAAAACCAATGATCAAATGATTACAGCGATATCTGCGTTACTCATCCACTAAAACCATCAGTTATCCTTAATTACACAATATTGATTGGTTTAAATTGTGTTCAATGCTTTTGTGTTTTTAACCTTCGATTCGGAGAAACAAATAGTTTTTTCGGAGTTTAGACACTACAGTTTCCGAAGACACTACACTACCCAGAATCCCAGCTATCGTTTGGGACTACAACATCCGCTTTCCTTTACAAACCCTGTGATTAGCCCTTAAAGGTGGGGTAGGTCATTTTGGAGAAACCAGCTCGAGTGCGCTAGAATTTGAAAATACACAGCCGGAACAAATCTGCCCCTTCCTCACAGAGCCCCTCCTCCAACACACACGAACGCACACATGACCAATGAGGGCACGAGATACGTTTGTGCACAGATGGAAGGCTGACAGGCAGGTAGGCCATCCAGTTACTGCAGCCGGCTCAGATGATTGGTCGTGCTTGTTACAGCGCTACGGCTTCCACAGATGATTGTTTTTTGGATCTTTTGTCAAAGCTCTGAAGATATTCATTGCTATCGGGATGTTGAGAGCATTCCATGGAATATAACAACAAGTGTATCTCCAGCCGGTTTCTCAAACTGACCTACCCCACCTTTAAGCTCTGTGATTGGATGTTGGAGTGGCAGTGCAACAAGGTTACGCCGAGCCTCAAACAGCTCTTTGAAATGGAATGGAACCACGGCAGACTATCCAAAACTGGACTCGGACGGGTCCCCCCCCACCCCCCCCCAGAACTACACATGCTGGCTATTGTGTTTCGCAACATGTTCTATGCCACGTCTCTACTGGGAATTATAGTTTGAAAAGAAGTTTTCGTATTTCCCATAATTAGAAGCTGCCAGTATTAAACTGTGTACGCCTGGAGGTTTAGGGGATAGAAACACATTGGTGTTATCACATTTAAAACATGTAATCAATAAATGGTGAAAACTGCTTGTGTCCGTAATGGGCAGCATTAGTATACCCACATGACAGCTAGGGTCAGAAGAGCTTTGTTGAACAGCTGGTCGTATGTCTGAGCCCCCTCCTGCTGTTCATCAGCCTGAGACATGCACCTGGCAAGGGAGCAGCCATCGATCATCTTCAGATTAGATAAGATATACTTTTTGTTACAGCAGCATGTACTACTTTGTCATTCTACTCACTACAGTTCAGAGAAGCTGATTGTACTTTGTCAGACTTAGCATGTATCTGTGGATACCCCCAACGTTTTGTTCTTATTCAGAAGAAGACCTTAACTTAAAGTATTCTTTAATGTTTAAATAAAGCCTTATTAGTTTGTCTGTTTTGCAGATCCTCCTGTTGACATCTTTGGACGTCCGGCACTAAACTGTGTTACTGTAGAGATCAGTTTCTTCTTCATATGTTCTATTCTATATTTCTATCATTGACCTTCTACTTTCCCCCTTTGTATGTACTCTTAATATTTAAATGTTTTCATCAAATATAACATATTCAACAACTAAATTCTATAACGTGCTTTAACCACTAGGCGGTGCGGGTTAAAAAACCAGTGGTCTATAGAAACATAATAATATCAAACATAATTTGACTACTAACTTTATTGTGAATTTAAAACAGAACGCTAAAGGAAAATAGAGCTTCAGTCTCTCGATGTGAAGCCTATGCATCGCACCATGGACCTGTAACAGCCAACTGCATGAGGAGTTGGAAAGGTAGTTCAGAAAATCAGTAATATCTTTAAAAACCTCAAGTCCCTTTCTATCAGCTGTGCACCGTGAGGGTGTAAATACAGCCTATCTACCGATTGGATCAAATATGAAAGTCAGCTGAATTAGTGTTGATTCTGCAAGGAGACGTATTGTGTGAAGAGAAATTGAAGATGTTGTTTAATTGCTGATATATTTATGATCCACGTCACGTATTCAGTTTCCGTGGCAGTTCTTCCAGTTTGTCAGAAGTCTTCTAATCAGGGCTCTATAAATAGAGAACTACGGCAGATGTCTGTATGTAATGCAGCCGATCCGTGTATTACGATGCCGTGATGACTTCCAAAGAGAAAAGCAAGCACACGCAGATTAAAGTATTATTTATTTTTCATATCGCATAAACACCAAATCCCGACGTGCATTGCGGCTAAAACATCCAGGATCGTGGATGTTTTATCAAAACCTCTGAAA
Source organism: Dissostichus mawsoni (assembly GCA_011823955.1). Lineage (NCBI taxonomy): Eukaryota > Metazoa > Chordata > Actinopteri > Perciformes > Nototheniidae > Dissostichus > Dissostichus mawsoni. The sequence continues at coordinate 900,996 of JAAKFY010000004.1, read as the reverse complement.
AAAGAAATGTGTCTCTCAGAATCGAAAGGAAAAACAGAAAAGCATTGTACACAATTTAAACCAATTAATGTCGTGTAATCAAGAAGGATAAAGTGATGGTTCTACTGCAGATATCGCTGTGAAATCATTTGATCATTGGTTTTATTATGAAAACTTCCAGACCGGAAATACTGTTTTCACCCCGTGAGGGTTGACGCTAACTTTACATGGAAGCTGCCGCATGTTCACGTTCTCCTATCTATCAAACTCTAGACCCGACACATCCACTGGACCTGGATCCTAAAGTACAATATGCACTTCTCACTAGAAATCTAATCAAAAAGCATTTTAACGGCCAAACTATTGCACAATTTAGGATTTTCCAGACAGGGTTGTTTGTGAATAAACGACCCTCCGGAGCGTTTGCAGTCAACGGGAGCATGTGGTTTCTTACGCGACCACTAGAGGTGCTACACTTTAAAACGTGACTATAGGTCGTATTAAGCGCTTGAACAATCGACCTATTTGGTCGTATGAGTTGGAGGACTTGTTGCACTGCTGATCTGCTGTAAGCTAGCTAACGTAGGTAACCTTCAGATATCCTGACAAACACTAAAGTTATGAGACGACTGACTGAGACAGAGACAGATGCTTTGTAACCCCCCCCCCCCAAACAATGATAGCGCAACTCAGCTGTTCTTTTAGTCGCCAACATTCAATTATTTTTTTTGTTTGGGTCAACTTTTTTTTTTCATAATTTCCCTCGATTTAGTCATCAAGCGTTTTGTATTTGCAGCTTTTAGTAAACGCTGCCATGTTTCCTCAAGCTGCTGAATGTCCTCTACATGCTGCATGTGTTGCTGCTGAATGTCCTCTACATGCTGCATGTGTTGCTGCTGAATGTCCTCTACATGCTGCATGTGTTGCTGCTGAATGTCCTCTACATGCTGCATGTGTTGCTGCTGAATGTCCTCTACATGCTGCATGTGTTGCTGCTGAATGTCCTCTACATGCTGTATGTGTTGCTGCTGAATGATCTCTACATGCTGTATGTGTTGCTGCTGAATGTCCTCTACATGCTGCATGTGTTGCTGCTGAATGTCCTCTACATGCTGCATGTGTTGCTGCTGAATGTCCTCTACATGCTGCATGTGTTGCTTCTGAATGTCCTCTACATGCTGCATGTGTTGCTGCTGAATGTCCTCTACATGCTGCATGTGTTGCTGCTGAATGTCCTCTACATGCTGCATGTGTTGCTGCTGAATGTCCTCTACATGCTGCATGTGTTGCTTCTGAATGTCCTCTACATGCTGCATGTGTTGCTGCTGAATGTCCTCTACATGCTGTATGTGTTGCTGCTGAATGTCCTCTACATGCTGCATGTGTTGCTGCTGAATGTCCTCTACATGCTGCATGTGTTGCTTCTGAATGTCCTCTACATGCTGCATGTGTTGCTGCTGAATGTCCTCTACATGCTGCATGTGTTGCTGCTGAATGTCCTCTACATGCTGCATGTGTTGCTGCTGAATGTCCTCTACATGCTGCATGTGTTGCTTCTGAATGTCCTCTACATGCTGCATGTGTTGCTGCAGGAGATGTTCCTTCATGAGGAACATCTGGGTTTCTATATCTGACTCCTCTCTGAAGCTGCAGGGAGTTTCTAATGGAAGGGTTAAGCACCTGGTGGCCTCTGTAAGCTGAATATATGGTTGACATTAAACAGACTCCTGTGTGTGTGTGTGTGTGTGTGTGTGTGTGTGTGTGTGTGCAGTGTGTGTGGAGATGAAGCTGCTGCTCTGGCTCGTGGTTCTGCTCGCCCCCCTCCCTGCTGAATGCCTCCCCCTCTTGCCCCGCCCCTGCTCTTGCCCCGCCCCCTGCTGCTCCACCTGGGGAGGAGCTCTCCTCGGGTGGGGGGGGGCTCCCCTGAGGGGGTGGGGGAGAAGAGAAGAGGTCTGAGGAGCCCCCCCTCTCTCTGGACCTCACCTTCCACCTGCTGAGGGAGGTTCTGCAGATGGCCCGCAACGAGAGGCTGAACCAGCAGGCACCAGCAACAGGGCCCTGATGGACAGCTTCGGGAAGTGAGACCCCCTCAGGACCCCCTACTGAAGCCCCGCCCACATACTACTGATGCTCCTACTACTGAAGCTCCTCCACAGACTACTGAAGCTCCTACTACTGAAGCTCCTCCCACAGACTACTGAAGCCTCTCCCACAGACTACTGAAGGTCCTACTACTGAAGCTCCTCCCACAGACTACTGAAGCTCCTACTACTGAAGCCCCTCCCACAGACTACTGAAGCCCCTCCCACAGACTACTGATGCTCCTCCCACAGACTACTGAAGCCCCGCCACATACTACTGATGCTCCTACTACTGAAGCTCCTCCCACAGACTACTGAAGCTCCTACTACTGATGCTCCTCCCACAGACTACTGAAGCCCCGCCCACATACTACTGATGCTCCTACTACTGAAGCTCCTCCCACTACTACTGAAGCCCTCCTGCAGACTACTGAAGCTCCTCCCACATGCTACACATACTACTGAAGCTCCTCCCACAGAGTACTGAAGCTCCTCCCACAGACTACTGAAGCTCCTCCCACAGAGTCCTGAAGCTCCTCCCAGACTACTGATTTGATTTGATTTCTTTAATCGCAGAATTCTGACATTTTTCTTATAACTATCAAATAAATAAAAACTTTTAAAGATTGAAAATACATCAAAGAGAAACAAATGTTATGTTCATATTTGTATTTAAATAATATATATATTTAATGTCATTTGTTTATTTGATTAAACTCTTGATTCTTCCTTTTTGAGTGTTTTGAAATGTCTTCATATAAAAAGTGATCATTTATTTGTGTTTATTTTGACCCTGTTTGTGAATAAATATCTGCTCTTCCTCTCAACTGGTCTTCTTTAGGATCCCTGAATCCTTATGTCACAACAACAACAACAACAACAACAGCAGGGTGTGAGCAGAGTATTCAGTTCAGAACATGAAGTGAGAAACAGCTGATTTTTAATTACATGACATTACATCACATCACATGACATTACATCACATGACATGACATGACATCACATGACATCACATCACATGACATCACATGACATCACATGTCACTTGTTAGACGCTTTTATCCAAAGAGACTCACATTCTGTGGACAATCCCCACAGGAGCACTTTGGGGTGAAGTGTCTCAGGGACACAACGACATGCTGACTGCAGTGGGTTTGAACCTGTGTTCCCTGATCCCAACACCAACGCACTATCCACTGCGCCACACGCCTCCACCGCCAATACAACATTTTAAGTATAGAAACAAACAAAGTTTCATATTTCATTTTCTACAATCTCTCTAGTTTCAGAACAACTGAACTTTAAGGACTGATGGAAACATAACTCCTAAAAACAGAGCGAGCTTCAGGGAAACGTTGTTATTAATACTTTCACTTCTGGTTGAGCCAACTGAACGAGAAGATGTGTTTCGGTCCGTCCTCTGACTCCTCCTGATGAAGAGGACGAGGAGGAGGGGGGGGAGAGGAGAGGAGGGGGAGAGGAGGGGGGAGGAGAGGAGAGGAGGGGGAGAGGAGGAGAGGAGGGGGAGAGGAGGGGGAGAGGAGGGGGGAGGAGAGGAGAGGAGGGGGAGAGGAGGAGAGGAGGGAGGAGAGGAGAGGAGGGGGAGAGGAGGAGAGGAGGGGGAGAGGAGGAGAGGAGGAGAGGAGAGGAGAGGAGAGGAGGAGAGAGGAGAGAGGAGGAGAGGAGGAGAACCTTTTAGTGTCATGAATTTATTATTAAATCGAAATATTAATAATAAGTTCAAACAGATTTAAATGAAAAATCCCTGAAATCATCAGAATTGTTTTAAATAATAATTCCATTAAGTCTGAATGACTGAATGCAGCGTGTGATGTCATACCTGGGGGGCGGGTTAGTGGTAGGCGGGCCTGTGTGGACGAGGAGGGGGCAGGGCCGTTCGTCGATGATGTCATGGTGGGCGGGGCCTCTGAAGGTCTCTGAGGGGGCGTGGGCTAATAGCTGAACACCTGAAGACTGAGCAGGAGACAGAGAAGGAAGCTGATTGGCTGAGGTCATCAGAGGAGGCAGCTGAGTGGCTGAGGTCATCACAGGAGGCCTTTGATTGGCTGAAGTCATCGGAGGAGGCAGCTGATTGGCTGAAGTCATCAGAGGAGCCTTCTGATTGGCTGAAGTCATCAGAGGAGGCAGCTGATTGGCTGAGGTAATCAGAGGAGGCAGCTGATTGGCTGAGGTCATCAGAGGAGGCTTCTGATTGGCTGAAGTCATCAGAGGAGGCAGCTGATTGGCTGAGGTCATCAGAGGAGGCTTCTGATTGGCTGAGGTAATCAGAGGAGGCTTCTGATTGGTTGAGGCTTTCCTTCTGACCTCCTCTGCCACTTCTTCTTCTTCTTCATCATCATCATCATCATCATCTTCATCAACTGAGGAGACAGCATGTTAATGTGAACATAGCGCTAAGATATTAGCCCCATGCTAACACAATAGCATTAACAACATGTTAGCATGCTAACACATGAACTGATTCATTCATGTTAACTCAATGCTAAAGCATTAGCAGTTTAACCCTTAAAGTATAAACTGCTGATGTGGAAGGCTTTCTGTAGCTCCATTTGTTAGCATTCTAATACATGCAGACACATGCAGACAAACTAGCATGCTAACTAAATAGCAGAATCAATGCTAACATATAAACATGCCCCCACTTTAACTTCATCCTTTAACACGTCAATAACCACTGCTGCAGTCCCATGCTAACACGCTAGCAACAAACATATTAGTAGCACCTGAATGCAGCCTCACACCAGCCAATGATCTCCTGCGGTTAGTGTGAGGTTCAGGCGTCTCGTCTCTGATTGGACGTTGAGATGTTTCTCACGTTTTATGAAGTCGACGCCCATCAGCGCTCGTCTCTGAGGCTCAAAGCTTCCTGTCAGGTGATCCATGTTCTCGTAGCCGGGCGTCACCTGGTCCAGGTGAGAGGTGTCCGAGCCCTCCACCATCCTGCACACACACACATTTAATAACGATCCAGGTGAGAGGTGTCCGAGCCCTCCACCATCCTGCACACACACACACATTTAATAACGGATCCAGGTGAGAGGTGTCCGAGCCCTCCACCATCCTGCACACACACACATTTAATAACTGATCCAGGTGAGAGGTGTCCGAGCCCTCCACCATCCTGCACACACACATTTAATAACGGATCCAGGTGAGAGGTGTCCGAGCCCTCCACCATCCTGCACACACACATTTAATAACGGATCCAGGTGAGAGGTGTCCGAGCCCTCCACCATCCTGCACACACACACATTTAATAAGTCCAATTATAACTGTGATTAATATTATTATTACTATGAATCCATGGGGGAGAGACTCACTTCTGCAGCAGAGGTTTGGCCGTCTGTGGAGGAGAAGATAAAGTTGTTAAAGTGCATTCATTTCAAAATAAAATACACTTGAGTTGTTAAGGTCTATTATTTCAAAAATAAAAGACTCTTCAGTTGTTAACGTTCATTTAGAAATAAAACTGTCTGTAGTTGCTGTAGGTCTTTTCCTCTGAGAACATCTACGTGTCTGTCTAAAGCGCTGCTCCCTGTGGTGCGTTCAAGCTCTGTGGTGCGTTCAGGCTCTCTGTGGTGCGTTCAGGCTCTCTGTGGTGCGTTCAGTGTGGTGCGTTCAGGCTCTCTGTGGTGTGTTTACTGTGGTGCGTTCAGGCTCTCTGTGGTGCGTTCAGGCTCTCTGTGGTGCGTTCAGGCTCTCTGTGGTGCGTTCAGTGTGGTGCGTTCAGGCTCTCTGTGGTGTGTTTACTGTGGTGCGTTTAGGCTCTCTATGGTGTGTTCACTGTGGTGCGTTCAGCGTGGTGCGTTCAGGCTTTCTCTATGTGGTGCGGCGTTCAAGCTTTCTCTATGTGGTGCGTTCAGGCTCTGTGTGGTGTGTTCAGGCTCTCTGTGTGGTGCGCTCTGTGGTGCGTTCAGGCTCTCAGTGTGGTGCGTTCAGTGTGGTGCGTTCAGGCTCTGTGGTGCGTTCAGGCTCTCAGTGTGTGCGTTCAGTGTGGTGCGTTCAGTGTGGTGCGTTCAGCGTGGTGCGTTCAGGCTATGTGGTGCGTTCAGGCTCTCAGTGTGGTGCGTTCAGTGTGGTGCGTTCAGGCTATGTGGTGCGTTCAGGCTCTCAGTGTGGTGCTCTCAGTGTGGTGCGTTCAGTGTGGTGCGTTCAGGCTCTGTGGTGCGTTCAGGCTCTCAGTGTGGTGCGTTCAGTGTGGTGCGTTCAGTGTGGTGCGTTCAGCGTGGTGCGTTCAGCGTGGTGCGTTCAGGCTCTCAGTGTGGTGCATTCAGTGTGGTGCGTTCAGTGTGGTGCGTTCAGCGTGGTGCGTTCAGCGTGGTGCGCTCAGTGTGGTGCGTTCAAGCTCTCAGTGTGGTGCGTTCAGTGTGGTGCGTTCAGGCTCTGTGGTGCGTCCAGGCTCTCAGTACGGTGCGTTCAGTGTGGTGCGTTCAGGCTCTGTGGTGCGTCCAGGCTCTCAGTGTGGTGCGTTCAGTGTGGTGCGTTCAGGCTCTGTGGTGCGTCCAGGCTCTCAGTGTGGTGCGTTCAGTGTGGTGCGTTCAGGCTCTGTGGTGTGTCCAGGCTCTCAGTGTGGTGCGTTCAGTGTGGTGCGTTCAGGCTCTGTGGTGCGTCCAGGCTCTCAGTGTGGTGCGTTCAGTGTGGTGCGTTCAGGCTCTGTGGTGCGTTCAGGCTCTCAGTGTGGTGCGTTCAGTGTGGTGCGTTCAGACTCACCTGCAGGAACTGGGCCATCTCCTTGGTGTCCAGCGCCCTCAGGCTGCTCTCCAGCAGAGAGGCAGTGTTCTCCAGGTGTTCTCTGTACTTCCTGCTGAGGCTCCTGACGTACAGCAGCTTCTCCTCCTGCTCACAGCTGATCCTCAGCGTCAGCATCGCCTTCCTCTCCTCCAGCAGAGCGAACAGCTGATCACACGCCTCGCACACCTGGGACTTCTGACGCCGCCCGCTCTCCTGAACACAACATCAACACACACAACATCACATTAAAGGTCCCCTATGATACTGTTTCTCATCAATATATCCCAGGTCTCAGATATATCCAGAGCCTGTCTCTGATTGGCTGAAACACCAAACAGATCATTGCAGCATTACCCATGATCCCCTCTGTTTCAGTCCTGTTTCCAAAGTGCTGATTCTCTGTCTGTTACTTTAGATGAAAATAAGGAGCCCCTCCCCACGCCCCTCTGAGAGACATTTGGTTAAAAAGAACTCAATGGTGCTCTAGGAGGAGATTCAGGTGATAAGGTGGGGGGGGTTACCTTGGTTGCTGATTGGCTAATAGATACACAAGACAAAACATCGTTATGACATCATAAAGTTCCCAAAATCTGATCAGCTCATTTTCAGACAGGTTTTTATAAAAATGGATCATAACTTCAAATATTATTTCTACATTTTCAGATTTCCCCTTCACCGTTGGGCATGTGAGAAAAAGTCCCTCGAGTTATTCACAAATAAACAATTATATGAAACGTTCTTATGGAAGTTGGACTCACGTCGACGGTCCTGCAGGTGTCCTCCAGCTGACTGATGATGGCCTGAGTCCTCTCATTGGTCCCCACCAGAGAGGAGATACAGTCAGTGAGCTCTGCCTACACACACACACACACACCACACACACACACACACACACACACACACACACACACACACACACACACACACACACACACACACACACACACACACACACACACACACACACACACACACACACACACACACACACACACACACACACACACACACACACTATGATGTTAACAGATGTATTTTCTTGTATTTGTGTTCCCCTCCACAGAGACACAGGAAGTCTGACTGGTCCGTTTAGTAGATGGTACACAACTACAGGGGAACTACAGGGGAACTACAGGGAACTACAGGGGAACTACAGAGGAACTACAGGGGAACTACAGGGGAACTACAGGGGAACTACAGGGGAACTACAGAGGAACTACAGGGGAACTACAGGGAACTACAGGGGAACTACAGGGGAACTACAGGGGAACTACAGGGGAACTACAGGGGAACTACAGAGGAACTACAGGGGAACTACAGGGGAACTACAGGGGAACTACAGGGGAACTACAGGGGAACTACAGAGGAACTACAGGGGAACTACAGAGGAACTACAGGGGAACTACAGGGAACTACAGGGGAACTACAGGGGAACTACAGGGGAACTACAGGGGAACTACAGGGGAACTACAGGGGAACTACAGAGGAACTACAGAGGAACTACAGGGGAACTACAGGGGAACTACAGGGGAACTACAGGGGAACTACAGGGAACTACAGAGGAACTACAGGGGAACTACAGGGAACTACAGAGGAACTACAGAGGAACTACAGGGGAACTACAGAGGAACTACAGGGAACTACAGAGGAACTACAGAGGAACTACAGAGGAACTACAGGGGAACTACAGGGGAACTACAGGGGAACTACAGAGGAACTACAGGGGAACTACAGGGGAACTACAGAGGAACTACAGAGGAACTACAGGGAACTACAGGGAACTACAGGGGAACTACAGAGGAACTACAGGGGAACTACAGGGGAACTACAGAGGAACTACAGAGGAACTACAGAGGAACTACAGGGGAACTACAGAGGAACTACAGGGAACTACAGGGGAACTACAGGGGAACTACAGAGGAACTACAGAGGAACTACAGGGGAACTACAGAGGAACTACAGGGGAACTACAGGGAACTACAGAGGAACTACAGGGGAACTACAGAGGAACTACAGAGGAACTACAGAGGAACTACAGGGGAACTACAGAGGAACTACAGGGGAACTACAGGGGAACTACAGAGGAACTACAGGGGAACTACAGAGGAACTACAGGGGAACTACAGGGGAACTACAGGGGAACTACAGAGGAACTACAGGGGAACTACAGAGGAACTACAGAGGAACTACAGGGGAACTACAGGGAACTACAGGGGAACTACAGAGGAACTACAGGGAACTACAGGGGAACTACAGAGGAACTACAGAGGAACTACAGGGGAACTACAGAGGAACTACAGGGGAACTACAGAGGAACTACAGAGGAACTACAGAGGAACTACAGGGAACTACAGAGGAACTACAGGGAACTACAGAGGAACTACAGGGGAACTACAGAGGAACTACAGAGGAACTACAGGGGAACTACAGGGGAACTACAGAGGAACTACAGGGGAACTACAGGGGAACTACAGGGAACTACAGGGGAACTACAGAGGAACTACAGAGGAACTACAGAGGAACTACAGGGGAACTACAGGGGAACTACAGAGGAACTACAGGGAACTACAGAGGAACTACAGGGGAACTACAGGGGAACTACAGGGGAACTACAGGGGAACTACAGGGGAACTACAGAGGAACTACAGAGGAACTACAGGGGAACTACAGGGGAACTACAGAGGAACTACAGGGGAACTACAGGGGAACTACAGGGAACTACAGGGGAACTACAGGGGAACTACAGAGGAACTACAGGGGAACTACAGGGGAACTACAGAGGAACTACAGGGGAACTACAGGGGAACTACAGGGGAACTACAGGGGAACTACAGAGGAACTACAGGGGAACTACAGAGGAACTACAGGGGAACTACAGGGGAACTACAGAGGAACTACAGAGGAACTACAGGGAACTACAGGGGAACTACAGAGGAACTACAGGGGAACTACAGGGAACTACAGGGGAACTACAGAGGAACTACAGAGGAACTACAGAGGAACTACAGGGGAACTACAGGGGAACTACAGAGGAACTACAGGGGAACTACAGAGGAACTACAGAGGAACTACAGGGGAACTACAGGGGAACTACAGGGGAACTACAGAGGAACTACAGGGGAACTACAGGGGAACTACAGAGGAACTACAGAGGAACTACAGGGGAACTACAGGGGAACTACAGAGGAACTACAGGGGAACTACAGGGAACTACAGAGGAACTACAGGGGAACTACAGGGGAACTACAGAGGAACTACAGAGGAACTACAGGGGAACTACAGGGGAACTACAGGGGAACTACAGAGGAACTACAGAGGAACTACAGGGGAACTACAGAGGAACTACAGAGGAACTACAGAGGAACTACAGAGGAACTACAGAGGAACTACAGAGGAACTACAGGGGAACTACAGGGGAACTACAGGGGAACTACAGAGGAACTACAGAGGAACTACAGGGGAACTACAGAGGAACTACAGAGGAACTACAGGGGAACTACAGAGGAACTACAGAGGAACTACAGGGGAACTACAGGGGAACTACAGAGGAACTACAGGGGAACTACAGGGGAACTACAGAGGAACTACAGGGGAACTACAGAGGAACTACAGAGGAACTACAGGGGAACTACAGAGGAACTACAGAGGAACTACAGGGGAACTACAGGGGAACTACAGGGGAACTACAGAGGAACTACAGGGGAACTACAGGGGAACTACAGAGGAACTACAGAGGAACTACAGGGGAACTACAGGGGAACTACAGGGGAACTACAGAGGAACTACAGGGGAACTACAGGGGAACTACAGAGGAACTACAGGGAACTACAGGGGAACTACAGAGGAACTACAGGGGAACTACAGGGGAACTACAGGGGAACTACAGAGGAACTACAGGGGAACTACAGGGAACTACAGAGGAACTACAGGGGAACTACAGAGGAACTACAGAGGAACTACAGGGGAACTACAGGGGAACTACAGAGGAACTACAGGGGAACTACAGAGGAACTACAGAGGAACTACAGAGGAACTACAGGGGAACTACAGAGGAACTACAGGGGAACTACAGGGGAACTACAGGGGAACTACAGAGGAACTACAGAGGAACTACAGAGGAACTACAGGGGAACTACAGAGGAACTACAGAGGAACTACAGGGGAACTACAGAGGAACTACAGGGAACTACAGGGGAACTACAGAGGAACTACAGAGGAACTACAGGGGAACTACAGGGGAACTACAGGGGAACTACAGGGGAACTACAGAGGAACTACAGAGGAACTACAGGGGAACTACAGGGGAACTACAGAGGAACTACAGGGGAACTACAGAGGAACTACAGAGGAACTACAGGGGAACTACAGGGAACTACAGGGGAACTACAGAGGAACTACAGGGGAACTACAGAGGAACTACAGAGGAACTACAGGGGAACTACAGAGGAACTACAGAGGAACTACAGGGGAACTACAGGGGACTACAGGGGAACTACAGGGGAACTACAGGGGAACTACAGAGGAACTACAGAGGAACTACAGGGGAACTACAGGGGAACTACAGGGGAACTACAGGGGAACTACAGGGGAACTACAGGGAACTACAGGGGAACTACAGGGAACTACAGGGAACTACAGGGGAACTACAGGGGAACTACAGAGGAACTACAGAGGAACTACAGAGGAACTACAGGGGAACTACAGAGGAACTACAGAGGAACTACAGAGGAACTACAGAGGAACTACAGGGGAACTACAGAGGAACTACAGAGGAACTACAGGGGAACTACAGAGGAACTACAGGGGAACTACAGGGGAACTACAGAGGAACTACAGGGGAACTACAGGGGAACTACAGGGGAACTACAGAGGAACTACAGAGGAACTACAGAGGAACTACAGGGGAACTACAGAGGAACTACAGGGGAACTACAGGGGAACTACAGGGGAACTACAGAGGAACTACAGAGGAACTACAGAGGAACTACAGAGGAACTACAGGGGAACTACAGGGGAACTACAGGGGACTACAGGGGAACTACAGGGGAACTACAGAGGAACTACAGAGGAACTACAGAGGAACTACAGGGGAACTACAGGGGAACTACAGGGGAACTACAGGGGAACTACAGGGGAACTACAGGGGAACTACAGAGGAACTACAGAGGAACTACAGGGAACTACAGAGGAACTACAGGGGAACTACAGGGGAACTACAGGGGAACTACAGAGGAACTACAGAGGAACTACAGGGGAACTACAGAGGAACTACAGAGGAACTACAGGGGAACTACAGAGGAACTACAGAGGAACTACAGAGGAACTACAGGGAACTACAGAGGAACTACAGGGGAACTACAGGGGAACTACAGCACGGTCACATGACCTCCTGTCCCCTCTCACCTTCTGCTGGTGCAGATGGCCTCCAGCGGAGCCACCATGCAGTCTCTGTGCGGTCCGAACACCTTGCACAGCGAGCAGGTGGGCACGCTGCAGGACACGCAGTAGATGTTGATCTTCTCCTCTTCATGAGTCTCACACCTGGGCTCCAGCTGCTGCTCCGGGGCCGGCCTGCTGGACACAACCAGGACCAGAACAGGGTTTAACACTGTGGTGTGAGGGGCCTTCATAAACAACACGAGACAATAAGACAGACAGGACCGTTCTGATAGTCTGTATAGGCCCTGTTGATCTTCTTCACTCTATTGTGTATATTTGTATTTATTTCATTCTTGATATTTGTTTATATTTTTTACCTTTTTGTACTCTCTTCTTTTTGGGTAATCTCTGGCACATTGAAGTTCTTCATGAACTCTAAAGCTGCACATCTTATATTTTCTCTGTTTGGATGTGATTGTTACTGAACGTGTTTTTAGAAAGCAGGGGCTGCTGTCTCACTGACACACATTTAAAAATAGAGCTAACAGCTAACACCTGTCATCATAGTGCTGAGTCACTGTAAACATCCTGTTTACCCTCAGACTGCTGAGTCACTGTAAACATCCTGATTACCCTCAGAGTGCTGAGTCACTGTAAACATCCTGATTACCCTCAGAGTGCTGAGTCACTGTAAACATCCTGATTACCCTCAGACTGCTGAGTCACTGTAAACATCCTGTTTACCCTCAGACTGCTGAGTCACTGTAAACATCCTGTTTACCCTCAGACTGCTGAGTCACTGTAAACATCCTGTTTACCCTCAGACTGCTGAGTCACTGTAAACATCCTGATTACCCTCAGACTGCTGAGTCACTGTAAACATCCTGATTACCCTCAGAGTGCTGAGTCACTGTAAACATCCGTTTACCCTCAGAGTGCTGAGTCACTGTAAACATCCTGATTACCCTCAGAGTGCTGAGTCACTGTAAACATCCTGATTACCCTCAGACTGCTGAGTCACTGTAAACATCCTGATTACCCTCAGAGTGCTGAGTCACTGTAAACATCCTGATTACCCTCAGACTGCTGAGTCACTGTAAACATCCTGATTACCCTCAGACTGCTGAGTCACTGTAAACATCCTGATTACCCTCAGAGTGCTGAGTCACTGTAAACATCCTGTTTACCCTCAGAGTGCTGAGTCACTGTAAACATCCTGATTACCCTCAGACTGCTGAGTCACTGTAAACATCCTGATTACACTCAGACTGCTGAGTCACTGTAAACATCCTGTTTACCCTCAGAGTGCTGAGTCACTGTAAACATCCTGTTTACCCTCAGACTGCTGAGTCACTGTAAACATCCTGTTTACCCTCAGAGTGCTGAGTCACTGTAAACATCCTGATTACCCTCAGAGTGCTGAGTCACTGTAAACATCCTGTTTACCCTCAGACTGCTGAGTCACTGTAAACATCCTGTTTACCCTCAGAGTGCTGAGTCACTGTAAACATCCTGATTACCCTGAGAGTGCTGAGTCACTGTAAACATCCTGTTTACCCTCAGAGTGCTGAGTCACTGTAAACATCCTGTTTACCCTCAGAGTGCTGAGTCACTGTACAGTTAACTCAGGATTATTAAACTCAGGATTATTAAACTTGGACTCAGAATATGTTAAACCTACTTTCTAATACAGGGTGCAGGTGTATTCGGTACGTCTCTTTATTTTCAGGGTTGTGTGTTACCTGTGTTCTCAGGTGTTTACCTGGCGCTGCCCTGGTTGAACATGTCGATGAGGTTCTGTTTACCTGGCGCTGCCCTGGTTGAACATGTCGATGAGGTTCTGTTTACCTGGCGCTGCCCTGGTTGAACATGTCGATGAGGTTCTGTTTACCTGGCGCTGCCCTGGTTGAACATGTCGATGAGGTTCTGTTTACCTGGCGCTGCCCTGGTTGAACATGTCGATGAGGTTCTGTTTACCTGGCGCTGCCCTGGTTGAACATGTCGATGATGTTCTCCACCAGCAGGTTCCTCTGCAGGCCGTAGACCCGTGCCGGTCCAGAACCACCTCATGTCTGCAGGACGGGCATCTGAACCGCCCGCCGGACGACACCGTGGAGCCGCTCCTCGTCGTCAGGTATGGGTTGGAGGCCTGCAGGGGGCGGGGCATCACACAGGTAAAGGGGCGGGGCATCAGAGAGGTAAAGGGGCGGGGCATCACATATAGATATGTGATGTTTTACAGATGTAATACATGTCTGATATATGTAAAATTATGTAATTTAAAGGTCTTTTTGCACTTGGAAAAGCGCTAAATAAATGTAATGAATTATTATTATTATTATTATTATTGTATGGGAGATTTTTCTATACCATATTGGTATAAACGAAAGCAAACAACTACATGGAGACACAAACAACAACTCAGAGACACAAACAAACAACATGGAGACACAAACAACTACATGGAGACACAAACAACAACTCAGAGACACAAACAACAACATGGAGACACAAACAACTACATGGAGACACAGACAACTACATGGAGACACAGACAACAACTCAGAGACACAAACAAAACAACATGGAGACACAAACAACTACATGGAGACACAAACAACTACATGGAGACACAGACAACTACATGGAGACACAAAAAACTACATGGAGACACAGACAACGACTCAGAGACACAAACAAACAACATGGAGACACAAACAACTACATGGAGACACAAACAACAACTCAGAGACACAAACAACAACATGGAGACACAAACAACTACATGGAGACACAGACAACTACATGGAGACACAGACAACAACTCAGAGACACAAACAAACAACATGGAGACACAAACAACTACATGGAGACACAAACAACTACATGGAGACACAGACAACTACACGGAGACACAGACAACTACCGGAGACACAGACAACTACACGGAGACACAAACAACTACACGGAGACACACAACTACACGGAGACACAGACAACTACACGGAGACACAAACAACTACACGGAGACACAGACAACTACACAAACAACTACACAGACAACTACACAAACAACTACACGGAGACACAAACAACTACACGGAGACACAAACAACTACATAGAGACACAGACAACTACATAGAGACACAGACAACTACATGGAGACACAAACGACTACATAGAGACACAAACAACTACATGGAGACACAAACAACTACATGGAGACACAAACAACTACACGGAGACACAAACAACTACACGGAGACACAAACAACTACACGGAGACACAGACAACTACACGGAGACACAGACAACTACACGGAGACACAGACAACTACACGGAGACACAGACAACTACACGGAGACACAGACAACTACACGGAGACACAGACAACTACACGGAGACACAGACAACTACACGGAGACACAGACAACTACACGGAGACACAGACAAACACGGAGACACAGACAACTACACGGAGACACAGACAACTACACAGAGACACAGACAACTACATAGAGACACAGACAACTACATAGAGACACAGACAACTACATAGAGACACAGACAACTACACAGAGACACAGACAACTACATAGAGACACAGACAACTACATAGAGACACAGACAACTACACAGAGACACAAACAACTACACGGAGACACAGACAACTACACAGAGACACAGACAACTACATAGAGACACAGACAACTACACGGAGACACAAACAACAACTCAGAGACACAAACAACTACATGGAGACACAAACAACTACATGGAGACACAAACAACTACATGGAGACACAGACAACTACATGGAGACACAGACAACTACATGGAGACACAGACAACTACATGGAGACACAAACAACTACATGGAGACACAGACAACTACATGGAGACACAGACAACTACATGGACACAAACAACTACATAGAGACACAGACAACTACATAGAGACACAGACAACTACATGGAGACACAAACAACTACACGGAGACACAGACAACTACAGGAGACACAGACAACTACATAGAGACACAGACAACTACATAGAGACACAGACAACTACATAGAGACACAGACAACTACACAGAGACACAGACAACTACATAGAGACACAGACAACTACATAGAGACACAGAAACTACACAGAGACACAAACAACTACACGGAGACACAGACAACTACATAGAGACACAGACAACTACATAGAGACACAGACAACTACATAGAGACACAGACAACTACACGGAGACACAAACAACAACTCGGAGACACAAACAACTACATGGAGACACAAACAACTACATGGAGACACAAACAACTACATGGAGACACAGACAACTACATGGAGACACAGACAACTACATGGAGACACAAACAACTACATGGAGACACAGACAACTACATGGAGACACAGACAACTACATGGACACAAACAACTACATAGAGACACAGACAACTACATAGAGACACAGACAACTACATGGAGACACAGACAACTACATAGAGACACAAACAACTACACGGAGACACAGACAACTACATGGAGACACAGACAACTACATGGAGACACAGACAACTACATGGAGACACAAACAACTACATGGAGACACAAACAACTACATGGAGACACAAACAACTACATGGAGACACAGACAACTACATGAGACACAGACAACTACATGGAGACACAGACAACTACATGGAGACACAAACAACTACATGGAGACACAGACAACTACATGGAGACACAGACAACTACATGGACACAACAACTACATAGAGACACAGACAACTACATAGAGACACAGACAACTACATGGAGACACAGACAACTACATAGAGACACAAACAACTACACGGAGACACAGACAACTACACGGAGACACAGACAACTACATAGAGACACAAACAACTACACGGAGACACAGACAACTACACAGAGACACAGACAACTACATAGAGACACAGACAACTACACGGAGACACAGACAACTACACGGAGACACAGACAACTACACAGAGACACAGACAACTACACAGAGACACAGACAACTACACAGAGACACAGACAACTACATAGAGACACAGACAACTACATAGAGACACAGACAACTACATAGAGACACAGACAACTACACAGAGACACAGACAACTAGACAGAGACACAAACAACTACACGGAGACACAGACAACTACATAGAGACACAGACAACTACATAGAGACACAGACAACTACACGGAGACACAAACAACAACTCAGAGACACAAACAACTACATGGAGACACAAACAACTACATGGAGACACAAACAACTACATGGAGACACAGACAACTACATGGAGACACAGACAACTACATGGAGACACAGACAACTACATGGAGACACAAACAACTACATGGAGACACAGACAACTACATGGAGACACAGACAACTACATAGAGACACAGACAACTACATAGAGACACAGACAACTACATAGAGACACAAACAACTACACGGAGACACAGACAACTACATGGAGACACAGACAACTACATGGAGACACAGACAACTACATGGAGACACAAACAACTACATAGAGACACAAACAACTACATGGAGACACAAACAACTACATGGAGACACAGACAACTACATGGAGACACAGACAACTACATGGAGACACAGACAACTACATGGAGACACAAACAACTACATGGAGACACAGACAACTACATGGAGACACAGACAACTACATGGACACAAACAACTACATAGAGACACAGACAACTACATAGAGACACAGACAACTACATAGAGACACAGAAACTACATAGAGACACAAACAACTACACGGAGACACAGACAACTACATGGAGACACAACAACTACACGGAGACACAGACAACTACATGGAGACACAGACAACTACATAGAGACACAGACAACTACATAGAGACACAGACAACTACATAGAGACACAGACAACTACACAGAGACACAGACAACTACATAGAGACACAGACAACTACATAGAGACACAGACAACTACACAGAGACACAAACAACTACACGGAGACACAGACAACTACATAGAGACACAGACAACTACATAGAGACACAGACAACTACATAGAGACACAGACAACTACACGGAGAGACACAAACAACAACTCAGAGACACAAACAACTACATGGAGACAAAACAACTACATGGAGACACAAACAACTACATGGAGACACAGACAACTACATGGAGACACAGACAACTACATGGAGACACAGACAACTACATGGAGACACAGACAACTACATGGACACAAACAACTACATAGAGACCAGACAACTACATAGAGACACAGACAACTACATGGAGACACAGACAACTACATAGAGACACAAACAACTACACGGAGACACAGACAACTACATGGAGACACAGACAACTACATGGAGACACAGACAACTACATGGAGACACAAACAACTACATAGAGACACAAACAACTACATGGAGACACAAACAACTACATGGAGACACAGACAACTACATGGAGACACAGACAACTACATGGAGACACAGACAACTACATGGAGACACAAACAACTACATGGAGACACAGACAACTACATGGAGACACAGACAACTACATGGACACAAACAACTACATAGAGACACAGACAACTACATAGAGACACAGACAACTACATGGAGACACAGACAACTACATAGAGACACAAACAACTACACGGAGACACAGACAACTACATGGAGACACAGACAACTACATAGAGACACAAACAACTACACGGAGACAGACAACTACATAGAGACACAGACAACTACATAGAGACACAAACAACTACACGGAGACACAGACAACTACACGGAGACACAGACAACTACATAGAGACACAAACAATAACTACAGTCACAAAGACATAAAGGCACAAAACAGCTCAATAGAGAGACAAAAAAACCCAAAGCAACTAAAGAAAGACCTTCACAAAACAAAGAGACCCAAGACGATACGAGAAGGGAAACAAAAACGACAGAAAAACTCAAAACAACAACAAAGAGACGGTATCCGTATTCGTCCCGAAACGTCACGGCTCGGTTCATGCAGTCACACGACGAAGGGGACAAAGTCTGTCACTCAGGGCAGTATCCACTACACTATATAACCCAGGGGGCGGTATTGCGCCTAAAAGCTGTTTGCCAGCCGCCCTTAAAGTGCTTGTGACACGGTTTTCCCCCATCATCCAAACCATTCATTTCAGTAAATAATGTCCCCTTGAAACCGTTACTGAAGTGATTTTTGAAATGTGTACTTTGATAACCGTTAATCTGCCCTTCAATGTGACCATATTCTGGATCTTCTCTGGGTCTGCTCTGGGATTCTTAAACTCCCGCGAAAAGGTGTGCCGCGTCACAGAGGAAGACGAACGCTTCCGGAGTCCAGTATCTATGCAAACAAACGATGGCGCACACAGCAGCAAGCTCCGACAGCGATTGTAGTTTCATTTTGAATGTGTCTGAGAGCTCATATGAGGATGAAGCATCTGATAGTGATAGCCTCGTAGACGATATTGACTATATGCCCTACCGATTCGAACCATATGCCTCTGAATCGGATGAAATTAACTCCGAGTCGGACAGTGGAGACGACAACCACCCCGACGATCGCGAGATACCTCTCGATCTACAACGCTTGAACAATGTGGAATGTTTGTAAACTATTTTATTTATTTTCATTGTCTACTTCCTTCTGATTTCATGAGCTGAAGGTACGTTTCATACTAAAGCAGATACTGTTTCACACACAGAAGCTTTGCTGATTTGTATGTGAGAATGATGTCAGTAAAACTTTACCTGTGTTCCCGATGTTTCTCAATGATCTCTCCCTGTCGGCCCTCTGGGTTGAGTAGTTGATGGAGGATAGATCCATGGTCACATTTCACGCACTGTCTGTAGTTTGTATTTCTCTCCATAGCTATTGCATGAGCTGTGCTTCGTGTTTACTGAGAGCATAGTCCATGTGTTTCCTGTGCCTGAAACCATGGCGACTCAATGTATCATTTGCGCCGGCCCCTCCTCTCTCACTAAAATCCCAGTTTCAGCCATCAACAAAGGCCTTTCCTCGAAATTCTCGGCCAGAAAGTGGGCGCTGCATATGTAGGTCGATGTGGGGTTCATCACAGACCAGCCAGCCCTTGTGTTCTGCACGTTTTTCTCCCATGTGCGCTGACGCTTGACATCCGTTGGAAAGCTATGTATGCTGATGTTAAGTTCCTCATTTGCTGTATTGGAACAGCCAGACACAACGCATCGTCGAACCATCTCTACGCGTGACAAATCCCTTCTGTCCCTGTCTGGCTCAATGGGAGCAGAATAAATATGGCCCTTTGTGACGCACTTCCGCCTTCGTCCCGAAAAAGGAAACTGAGTGAAGGACTTTTCCCGCGATATTCGAAATTATTGATATTTATCAATACGGTATCGCAAATTCATTTTTAAACTGATGGTTCGAGATGACTAGTAGCCCAACATTGCATTGCACAACAATAGGTGGGATGGTGTCACAAGCACTTTAAACAACAAATGAAGAAGAAGAAGAAAACACAACAAAACGAACAAAATACAAGTAGAAGAGAGTTAGTATGGAGTTCAGAAAACACGCAGGAGCTAGGACCCACCTGCTTCTTTTAAATCAGCTGTGTGGGAACATTTCGGGTTCCTTGTGGACTACAACAACCAGGGCCGGCCCTGACCAATTTGCTGCCCTAGGCAAGATTTTAGCTGGCGCGCCCCCCCCCCAAATGCAGACACTCACCATGACTCGCGCATGCATGCACGTGCACGGTGTGGCATGACCACCACAACAGAAAGACATGGACACAAGATGTGTGCAAATGTATTTAGTTTCCTCTCCATGTGGACATGATTTAAGGGGGGGGGGACCTAACCTCCTCTAGGGGGGTCCTCACCTCCTCTAGGGGGGACCTAACCTCCTCTAGGGGGGTCCTCACCTCCTCTAGGGGGGACCTGACCTCCTCTAGGGGGGTCCTCACCTCCTCTAAATGTTGAAATTAAAAGCATCAATCTGGAGCACTTTGAGAGCAACATGAAGAGATATGGAAACATCTCTCACCACCAGATGAAACAGAACTGGAAGCAGATTTTCTTTTTCTTTTTGGATATTTTACAAATCACTCTCCTTTCAAACTGTTTTCTTCTTTATTAATAACAACTTTTTTTTACTGTCATATAGTATTTTATACCTGTTTTTCATCTATTCTCTTATTGTTTTATAACTATAATGATCATATAAAAGGTGCGCCTTTACCTCACTGGGCTGAGGTTATCAGAGCCTCAGTCTGTCAGGAGAGAGCTCTCTAAAGCCCCCCCCCCCCCCCCCCCGCGGACGCTCAGTCTGTCAGGAGAGAGCTCTCTAAAGCTTTTGGAATATGTTTTTCAACGGCTATGCTGCGCCCTTATGCAATAGTAGAGGACCCCGGCTTTTATTGATTGTGATTGAAACACTTTCTATTATTTATTTTGTAATATTTTCAAGACATTCTTTTTAGTTTTACAGCTTGATGACACCTTTTAGTTTGACATCAGCCGTTATAGATAATATGGCCATCTGAGTGTGTGGTACTGTTTGTGGTTTGTTTTTAACTGTGTAATACAGTTAATTATTCAAAATGTTAGAGTTCCTTATTTTTATACTGAAACTTGCTCTAATGTTCAAAAATAAATAGCAACAAACCTGGAATTATGCATTTGGGACATTTTATTTTGCTTTTTCTTGTTGTACCGAACCGTGACCCCCAAACCGAGGTACGTACCGAACCGTGAATTATGTGAACCGTTACACCCTAAGAGACACACAAAAATACAAGAAACTACGTCTGTTTACTTCAAGAGACACAAAACAACCAAAGAAAGCCTTTAGCAACTTCAGAGAGACACACAATGACAACAGAACGTGTGTGTGTGTGTGTGTGTGTGTGTGTGTGTGTGTGTGTGTGTGTGTGTGTGTGTGTGTGTGTACCTGGAACACGTCGTTGGCACACTTCCTGCACAGGTTGTGTTGGCAGGGCAGGATCACCACCGGCTTGGTGAAGATCTCCAGACAGATCGGGCAGATCAGCTGTTTCTCCAGGCTCTCCATGGCGACCACCGGGCGTATTTACCGGGTCCAGAAGAAGGTATCTACCGGGAGAGAGGAGGGTATTTACCGGGTCCAGAAGAGGGTATTTACCGGGTCCAGAGAGGGTATTTACCGGGTCCAGAGAGGGTATTTACCGGGTCCAGAGAGGGTATTTACCGGGTCCAGAAGAGGGTATTTACCGGGTCCAGAGAGGGTATTTACTGGGTCCAGAGGGTATTTACCGGGTCCAGAAGAGGGTATTTACCGGGTCCAGAAGAGGGTATTTACCGGGTCCAGAGGAGGGTATTTACCGGGTCCAGAAGAGGGTATTTACCGGGTCCAGAGAGGGTATTTACCGGTCCAGAGAGGGTATTTACTGGGAGAGAGGAGGGTTTTTACGGGTCCAGAGAGAGATTAGATAAAGTGAAGTTGTGTAGGAGCAGACGAGCAGTTTGAGGCCTGCTGCTGCTGCTTGCTGTCCGGCTGTTTTTAGACTGACAGACGTCAGGTGTTGCAATGCCGACTTATCCAAATATGTCAGAGGTCAAGGGGAGGCATGCCAGAGGGGAGACTCTTAAAGGGACAGTACACACTTATTAAAGAGATAGTACTCATCTCTTAAACTTTAAGAGATGAGTACTATCTCCTTAATAAGTGTGTACTGTCCCTTTAATAAATGTGTACTGTCCCTTTAAGACTTAAAGGGACAGTATACTATATAAAGCAGACAGAGTTTCTTAAAGGGACAGTACCCATCTCTTAAAGGGACAGTATACTAATAAAGCAGACAGTTTCTTAAAGGGACAGTACCCATCTCTTAAAGGGACAGTATACTATATAAAGCAGACAGAGTTTCTTAAAGGGACAGTACCCATCTCTTAAAGGGACAGTATACTATATAAAGCAGACAGTTTCTTAAAGGGACAGTACCCATCTCTTAAAGGGACAGTATACTGTATAACGCAGACAGAGTTTCTTAAAGGGACAGTACCCATCTCTTAAAGGGACAGTACACTGTATAAAACAGACAGAGTTTCTTAAAGGGACAGTACCCATCTCTTAAAGGGACAGTATACTGTATAACGCAGACAAAGTTTCTTAAAGGGACAGTACACTGTATAAAGCAGACAGAGTTTCTTAAAGGGACAGTACCCATCTCTTAAAGGGACAGTACACTGTATAAAACAGACAGAGTTTCTTAAAGGGACAGTACCCATCTCTTAAAGGGACAGTACACTGTATAAAGCAGACAGAGTTAACACCGCACATTAACTTAGTGCAACATGCTCCATGCTAAAAGGCTACAAACCAAATGCTAACTTACACATGCTAACTACTACCAAAGTAAGTATAAAATGCTATTTGCTATATGCTACATGCTAACTGGTAGCTGTTGAAGCAGTGGGGGAAAACCCTGCAGGATAGTTAATGTAATAAAAACAGATCACATGAAATTATTATCACATATTTATTTTCCAGACCGACTCCAGTGCACACACAAACATCTCCAACCAAACCAAACCAATATTTACATCAACACAAACAACAACAAAGATTACTATAGTTTACAAAATATATAATAAATATTGAGTTTGAATCTTCATATATAACTAATAATAATAAATAATCTTTAATATAGAAACACACTGAAAGTATTCTGCAGTTTGATCCTCCGTAAATCTCAAAACTGTGACGAGTGTCAGAAACCAGATGAACTGATGATGACGAGAAACGCACGAGAACTAAAGCAGTGAGAGGGTTAACTTTAGTAGAAGCAGAAACACCACGATGTAAGAAGTGCAATCAAAAAGTTGTAGTCTATAAACGTACAGTAGCGCAGGTTCTGTTTCCATGATGAAGGACTGCAGCCGCCAGGTGTGTCGCTAACTGTTGTTGTCGGTGTTAATGTTGTAGTGTTGTTGTTGTGTTTATATATGGGGACAATAAATCCAATCTAATTATGTTGGTTAACGGGATGCGTGTGGCGCAGTGGGTAGTGCGTTGGTGTTGGGATCAGGGGAGCTCAGGTTCAAACCCCACTGCAGTCAGCATGTCGTTGTGAGACACTTCACCCCAAAGTGCTCCTGTGGGGATTGCCCTCAGTATTGAGTATGTAAGTCTCTTTGGATAAAAGCATCTAACAAGTGACGTGTAATGTAATGTAAAATGAATGTGAGACAATGGCTCTGTTTCAATCACTTGATAATTCACATGCATTTTCACCCATAGTATAATAAATAATATAACTCAAAGACTCAAAGGGAAAGTGCACTGCAACTCAAAGACGTATCATTTATATTTATTGAACGTGTTCCTGTGTTTCTGCTGTTAGGGTGCAGATCTATGTGTTCTGATGTTTCCTGTTTCCTGCTTCCTACTTCCTGTTTCCTGTTTCCTGCTTCCTGTTTCCTGCTTCCTGTTTCCTGCTTCCTGCTTCCTGCTTCATGTGTAGGTGTCTCCGTACGGCGATGTCCGTCAGAGATCAGCTGAGTTTTCTCGCCGGTGTTCGTCGGCTGCTGAAGGATCGGAGTTTCTACGTCTGCAGAGAAACAAACAGAAATTATTCATTTTTTTTTTCTAGTACAATAAAAATACTATCTGGCATCAAAGTAAAAACTAGACTAAGGTTTATCGAACGTTGTATATTCTTTCTCTTCACGACTTCGCTCTGAGATAACTCATCTGTGTTTCCATAAACAATGGATGCTCCCACTCTGCCTGTTTTTAAATCTCGTTCTTAAATCTCGTGTAAAAACCTACTTGTTCTCCCGTGATTTTGCAGACCGTATCAGACGTATCAGTCTGTGTTTCTAAATTAGGGTTTTCTATTTTGTTCTGTTTTAAAGGGGACCTATCATGCAAAACCCTTTCTCTTTTCCTCCGTACCCACATCTTTCAAAAACGGAGGTACAACGAGCGGATACAGATTTGCTGCCGATATAACGTAATATCGGCGGCGGACCCACAGAAAGTTGCTATCAGAAACAATGCCTGACATGTTTTGGACGTAATCTCGTCTTTGTTTACATTAGCAAGCCTCGCTAACACTCAGAGCTAACCTGTACTGTGTAGAGCACATGTGTTTAAAAAGCAGGAAATACAAAAAGGAACTCACCTTGTGAAAAACCCGCAAGAGAAAAAGCATTTGAGCTCCATACTGTTTCAGAAATAATCCTTGATGTGGTTTAGAACAGGATGGCGTTTTATCCTTGTACGATGTGAGGGTCTAAGGACAGAGGGGGTCGTATTGTCTACTGATATTCTGTACAAACTGTGAAGTCCACTGAGACAAATGTAACATTTGTGATATTGGGCTATATAAATAAACATTGATTGATTGATTATCATAGCAGAATTTAACTTTATCTCCGGTAGAATTCTGATCAGGCATTAGCTCCGCCTCCTCTTTTTTCCTTTTTCAAGCTAAGGACCCAAAATCCGCATTTCTCTAACAGCTGGAATAGAGGGGTTTGAGTAGGGATGGGTATCGTTTGAAATGCATCGATTCCGATTCCGATTCTGCTTATCGATTCCGGTTCTTATCGATTCCGGTTCTTATCGATTCCGGTTCTTATCGATTCCCCGTTTTGATTCCAAAATTGTAAAAGAAAGAGGTCAAATGTTTAGATAACAAAAATATCTTTATTTTTTCAAGCTTTTAACTGACATTTTTATAAATAAAAAAATACACAATAGCTGTGCTTTATTTCAACTGAGGTAGCAGCAGGAAACCTACTGACATAAGTTTTATAACAGTACCTGGCTTTTACTGTACAAGTACCCTACTATCATCACACTTTTTTTAAACCTCTCATCCCTAAATGACGGAGCTTCGACAACCGAGAAGGGATGTAGCCCTTTGACTACAAATGCTGTTACCGCTCTGTGACGCTCCTCCGTTTTTCTCTGGTCAGCTTTTAAAGCCAAAGATAACGGTGTGTCGCGGCTAGCTGTACCTGGCACTTCTGGACATGCAAGCGGCGGGTCCGGGGTGCTAGTGCTGGCTATTGATGCCATACTCGGCCTCGGAGACCGCAAGCCATTAGAGACTGTACATTATTTTATCTCGATGCCGTGCTGTCTTAAATGTTTGCTTAAATTAGAAGGGCAACCTGACGAACAAGCTATTAGCTTGCCACAGGCATCGCACTGTGCCTTGCCTTTCTCTTTTTGTGTGAAGTGGAGCCACACTTTTGAGCGTTTTCCGTGATCCATATTTGGTGTTATGAGGTGACTGAGTGCATGCTGGGTATCTAAACAAAGCAAATCACACGCTGCTGTTCCGTTGATGCGTGACGTCGTCACGTTACTACAGGTCCTTACAGATAGCTACGTAGCCTTAGCCTACGTCCGTGCAGATATGTGGGCTTTCTTTGCAATACTAAAGGGTTAGTCTACCGCGTTTAGGAACCGTTAAGCAGAACCCAAATTGTGTATTTTGTATGGGTACCCGGTACCCGGCATTTTCTTATCGATTCTCTTCTGGAACCGAGTTTCGGTTCCCAAACCTAGATATGAGGGATGTCTAAAATGCATGATCTGTTTGTATTTTGAGCAAAACACATCATAGACATGTTGTTTATATATTTGTATATATCTGAGACCCATAATATATGCCTAAAAACAGCACGATAGGTGACCTTTATTTATTTTTTACATCATGTATGAGGGTTTTCAGTCTGTGGCTATAAGTATGGTTTTATTGTCTCGTGCTTTTACATTAGTTTTTTTTGTGCTATCGGTTTTGTCTAAATGTATTTATGCTGGTTTTTTATATATGTATTGATGTACAGCACTTTGGTCGACTCTGTTGTTTTGAAATGTGCTGTATCAATAAAGTTGGGTTGGATCTGAGCGAACTCATCTGTATTTCCATTAAAAAGCTGAGTGTTAAACTAAAGCCCGGCTTCCTGTCACTTCCTGTGAGCTCACCTGTGTCGGGCTCGTTGCGGATCTCCTTCTCCAGGTCGTCAGGTGACACATACTCAGGCTCCGCCCCTCACCGCTGGAGGCTGGCCTCAGTTTCCCACAGCAGCAGTTACAGCAGCAGCAGAGACAACAGCAGCAGTAGCATCCGCTCAGGAGCCCGCAGAACACAAACAGACCCTGAGGAACACAGCAGAACACAGACAGACCCTGAGGAACGCAAAGAGACCCTGAGGAACACAAAGAGACCCTGAGGAACACAGCAGAACACAAACAGACCCTGAGGAACACAGCAGAACACAAACAGACCCTGAGGAACGCAAAGAGACCCTGAGGAACACAAAGAGACCCTGAGGAACACAGCAGAACACAGACAGACCCTGAGGAACACAGCAGAACAAGACAGACCCTGAGGAACGCAAAGAGACCCTGAGGAACACAAAGAGACCCTGAGGAACACAGCAGAACACAGACAGACCCTGAGGAACACAGCAGAACACAAACAGACCCTGAGGAACACAGCAGAACACAAACAGACCCTGAGGAACGCAAAGAGACCCTGAGGAACACAGCAGAACACAAACAGACCCTGAGGAACACAGCAGAACACAAACAGACCCTGAGGAACACAGCAGAAGACAAACAGACCCTGAGGAACGCAAAGAGACCCTAAGGAACACAAAGAGACCCTGAGGAACACAGCAGAACACAAACAGACCCTGAGGAACACAGCAGAACACAAACAGACCCTGAGGAACGCAAAGAGACCCTGAGGAACACAAAGAGACCCTGAGGAACACAGCAGAACACAAACAGACCCTGAGGAACACAGCAGAACACAGACAGACCCTGAGGAACACAAACAGACCCTGAGGAACACAAACAGACCCTGAGGAACACAGCAGAACACAAACAGACCCTGAGGAACACAGCAGAACACAAACAGACCCTGAGGAACACAGCAGAACACAAACAGACCCTGAGGAACACAGCAGAACACAGACAGACCCTGAGGAACACAAACAGACCCTGAGGAACACAAACAGACCCTGAGGAACACAGCAGAACACAAACAGACCCTGAGGAACACAGCAGAACACAAACAGACCCTGAGGAACACAGCAGAACACAGACAGACCCTGAGGAACACAGCAGAACACAAACAGACCCTGAGGAACACAGCAGAACACAAACAGACCCTCAGTAACACCGCAGAACACAGACAGACCCTGAGGAACACAGCAGAACACAGACAGACCCTGAGGAACAGAGCAGAACACAGACAGACCCTGAGGAACAGAGCAGAACACAAACAGACCCTCAGTAACACAGCAGAACACAAACTAACCCTCGTGTACACAGCAGAACACAAACAGACCCTGAGGAACACAGCAGAACACAGACAGACCCTGAGGAACACAGCAGAACACAGACAGACCCTGAGGAACAGAGCAGAACACAGACAGACCCTGAGGAACACAGCAGAACACAGACAGACCCTGAGGAACACAGCAGAACACAAACAGACCCTTAGGAACACCGCAGAACACAAAGAGACCCTGAGGAACACAAAGAGACCTGAGGAACACAGCAGAACACAAAGAGACCCTGATGAACACAGCAGAACACAAAGAGACCCTGAGGAACACAGCAGAACACAAACAGACCCTGAGTAACACCGCAGAACAAAACAGACCCTGAGGAACACAGCAGAACACAAACAGACCCTGAGGAACACAGCAGAACACAGACAGACCCTGAGGAACACAGCAGAACACAGACAGACCCTGAGGAACACAGCAGAACACAAACAGACCCTTAGGAACACCGCAGAACACAAAGAGACCCTGAGGAACACAAAGAGACCCTGAGGAACACAGCAGAACACAAAGAGACCCTGATGAACACAGCAGAACACAAAGAGACCCTGAGGAACACAGCAGAACACAAACAGACCCTGAGTAACACCGCAGAACACAAACAGACCCTGAGGAACACAGCAGAACACAGACAGAACCTGAGGAACACAGCAGAACACAAAGAGACCCTGAGGAACGCAAAGAGACCCTGAGGAACACAGCAGAACACAGACAGACCCTGAGGAACACAGCAGAACACAAAGAGACCCTGATGAACACAGCAGAACACAGACAGACCCTGAGGAACACAGCAGAACACAGATACACCCTGAGGAACATAGCAGAACACAGACAGACCCTGAGGAACACAAACAGACCCTGAGGAACACAGCAGAACACAGACTGACCCTGAGGAACACAAACAGACCCTGAGGAACACAGCAGAACACAGACAGACCCCGAGGAACACAGCAGAACACAGACAGACCCTGAGGAACACAAACAGACCCTGAGGAACTCAAAGAGACCCTGAGGAACACAGCAGAACACAGACTGACCCTGAGGAACACAAACAGAACCTGAGGAACACAGCTGTACACACATATATCTCGGCATGTATGAGGTAACCTCTCTTCTTCACCTCAGCACAAACACCATTCTATCGCTTCACTTCACAGGTGTGATGGACCTGAAGTGCTTCCTGATTGGTCACACAGTGTAAGCCCCGCCCACCTTGGCCCACCAGGTGGACAGCATGAAGTAGGTGTTGACGTTGTCCTCTCCGAACTGCTGCGCCACGTACAGCCCGAGGGAGCCGTACGAGTCGTAGATGTTCCTCTTGCTGAGGTCGGCCAGCACCGAGTGGGCGGCATTCAGCTCCTTGAACTTCTCCGCCGCCTCAGGGTTCTCGGGTTCTTATCAGGGTGGAACCGCAGCGCCAGCTTCCTGTTGGGGGAACACACAGTGTGAAGGAACTACAGCACGATCACATGACTTCACGCACCACCCCGCTAAGCTAAAGAGGCTAATGTTGGGCTATAAAGGAACTACAGCACGGTTCACATGACTCAGGTCACCACCGCTAAGCTAAAGGAGGCTAATGTTGGGCTATAAAGGAACTACAGCATGGTCACATGACTTCAGTCACCACCGCTAAGCTAAATGAGGCTAATGTTGGCTATAAAGGAACTACAGCACGGTCACATGACTTCAGGTCACCACCGCTAAGCTAAAGGTGGCTAATGTTGGGCTATAAAGGAACTACAGCATGGTCACATGACTTCACGTCACCACCGCTAAGCTAAAGGCGGCTAATGTTGAGCTATAAAGGAACTACAGCACGGTCACATGACTTCACGTCACCACCGCTAAGCTAAAGGGCTAATGTTGGGCTATAAAGGAACACAGTACGGTTACATGACTTCA
This sequence comes from Dissostichus mawsoni, assembly GCA_011823955.1. Taxonomy (NCBI): domain Eukaryota; kingdom Metazoa; phylum Chordata; class Actinopteri; order Perciformes; family Nototheniidae; genus Dissostichus; species Dissostichus mawsoni. Next base: position 870,448 of record JAAKFY010000004.1, on the reverse strand, counting down.
CGTCACCACCGCTAAGCTAAAGGGGCTAATGTTGAGGCTATAAAGGAACTACAGCACGGTCACATGACTTCACGTCACCACCGCTAAGCTAACGAGGGCTAATGTTGGGCTATAAAGGAACTACAGCATGGTCACATGACTTCACGTCACCACCGCTAAGCTAAAGGGGCTAATGTTGAGCTATAAAGGAACTACAGCACGGTCACATGACTTCACGTCACCACCGCTAAGCTAAAGGCGGCTAATGTTGAGCTATAAAGGAACTACAGCACGGTCACATGACTTCACGTCACCACCGCTAAGCTAAAGGTGGCTAATGTTGGCTATAAAGGAACTACAGCACGGTTACATGACTTCACGTCACCACCGCTAAGCTAAAGGTGGCTAATGTTGGGCTATAAAGGAACTACAGCACGGTCACATGACTTCACGTCACCACCGCTAAGCTAAAGGGGCTAATGTTGGGCTATGAAGGAACTACAGCACGGTCACATGTTCACGTCACCACCGCTAAGCTAACGGGGCTAATGTTGGGCTATAAAGGAACTACAGCAGGTCACATGCTTCACGGTCACCACCGCTAAGCTAAAGGAGGCTAATGTTGGGCTATAAAGGACCTACTGCACGGTCACATGACTTCACGTCACCACCGCTAAGCTAAAGGCGGCTAATGTTGGGCTATAAAGGAACTACAGCACGGGTCACATGACTTCACGTCACCACCGCTAAGCTAAAGAGGCTAATGTTGGGCTATAAAGGAACTACAGCATGGTCACATGACTTCACGTCGCCACCACTAAGCTAAAGGCGGCTAATGTTGGGCTATAAAGGAACTACAGCATGGTCACATCACTTCACGTCACCCACCGCTAGCTAAAGGAGGCTAATGTTGGGCTATAAAGGAACTACAGCACGGTCACATGACTTCACGTCACCACCGCTAAGCTAAAGGTGCTAATGTTGGGCTATAAAGGAACTACAGCACGGTCACATGACTTCACGTCACCACCACAAGCTAAAGGAGGCTAATGTTGGGCTATAAAGGAACTACAGCAGGGTCAGATGATTCACGTCACCACCACCGCTAAGCTAAAGGAGGCTAATGTTGGGCTATAAAGGAACTACAGCACGGTCACATGACTTCACGTCACCACCGCTAAGCTAAAGGTGGCTAATGTTGGGCTATAAAGGAACTACAGCAGGTCACATGACTTCACGTCACCACCGCTAAGCTAAAGGGCTAATGTTGGGCTATAAAGGAACTACTGCATGGTCACATGACTTCACGTCACCACCGCTAAGCTAAAGGTGGCTAATGTTGGGCTATAAAGGAACTACAGCACGGTCACATGACTTCACGGTCACCACCGCTAAGCTAACGAGGCTAATGTTGGGCTATAAAGGAACTACAGCATGGTCACATGACTTCACGTCACCACCGCTAAGCTAAAGGAGGCTAATGTTGGGCTATAAAGGAACTACTGCACGGTCACATGACTTCACGTCACCACCGCTAAGCTAAAGGTGGCTAATGTTGGGCTATAAAGGAACTACAGCAGGTCACATGGCTTCACGTCACCACCGCTAAGCTAAAGGAGGCTAATGTTGGGATATAAAGGAACTACAGCACGGTCACATGACTTCACGTCACCACCGCTAAGCTAAAGGCGGCTAATGTTGGGCTATAAAGGAACTACAGCACGGTCACATGACTTCACGTCACCACCGCTAAGCTAAAGGTGGCTAATGTTGGGCTATAAAGGAACTACAGCACGGTCACATGACTTCACGTCACCACCGCTAAGCTAACAGGGGCTAATGTTGGGCTATAAAGGAACTACAGCATGGTCACATGACTTCACGTCGCCACCCTTAGCTAAAGGAGGCTAATGTTGGGCTATAAAGGAACTACAGCACGGTCACATGACTTCACGTCACCACCGCTAGCTAAAGGAGGCTAATGTTGGGCTATAAAGGAACTACAGCACGGTCACATCACTTCACGTCACCACCGCTAAGCTAAAGGTGGCTAATGTTGGGCTATAAAGGAACTACAGCACGGTCACATGACTTCACGTCACCACCGCTAAGCTAAAGGAGGCTAATGTTGGGCTATAAAGGAACTACAGCACGGTCACATGACTTCACGTCACCACCGCTAAGCTAAAGGTGGCTAATGTTGGGCTATAAAGGAACTACAGCACGGTCACATGACTTCACGTCACCACCGCTAAGCTAAAGGGCTAATGTTGGGCTATAAAGGAACTACAGCAGGTCACATGACTTCACGGTCACCACCGCTAAGCTAAAGGAGCTAATATTGGGCTATAAAGGAACTACAGCACGGTCACATGACTTCACGTCACCACCGCTAAGCTAAAGGTGGCTAATGTTGGGCTATAAAGGAACTACAGCACGGTCACATGACTTCACGTCACCACCGCTAAGCTAACAAGGGCTAATGTTGGCTATAAAGGAACTACAGCATGGTCACATGACTTCACGTCACCACCGCTAAGCTAAAGGTGGCTAATGTTGGGCTATAAAGGAACTACAGCACGGTCACATGACTTCACGTCACCACCGCTAAGCTAACAAGGGCTAATGTTGGGCTATAAAGGAACTACAGCACGGTCACATGACTTCACGTCACCACCGCTAAGCTAACAGGGCTAATGTTGGGCTATAAAGGAACTACAGCACGGTCACATGACTTCACGTCACCACCGCTAAGCTAAAGGAGGCTAATGTTGGGCTATAAAGGAACTACAGCACGGTCACATGACTTCACGTCACCACCTCTAAGCTAAGAGGCTAATGTTGGGCTATAAAGGAACTACAGCACGGTCACATGACTTCACGTCACCACCGCTAAGCTAAAGGCGGCTAATGTTGGCTATAAAGGAACTACAGCACGGTCACATGACTTCACGTCACCACCGCTAAGCTAAAGGTGGCTAATGTTGGGCTATAAAGGAACTACAGTACGGTCACATGACTTCACGTCACCACCGCTAAGCTAAAGGGGCTAATGTTGGGCTATAAAGGAACTACAGCACGGTCACATGACTTCACGTCACCACCGCTAAGCTAGCGAGGGCTAATGTTGGGCTATAAAGGAACTACAGCAGGGTCACATGACTTCACGTCACTACCGCTAAGCTAAAGGAGGCTAATGTTGGGCTATAAAGGAACTACAGCATGGTCACATGACTTCACGTCACCACCGCTAAGCTAAAGGTGGCTAATGTTGGGCTATAAAGGAACTACAGCAGGGTCACATGACTTCACGTCACCACCGCTAAGCTAAAGGAGGCTAATGTTGGGCTATAAAGGAACTACAGCACGGTCACATGACTTCACGTCACCACCGCTAGCTAAAGCGGCTAATGTTGGGCTATAAAGGAACTACAGCATGGTCACATGACTTCACGTCACCACCTTAGCTAAAGGAGGCTAATGTTGGGCTATAAAGGAACTACAGCAGGTCACATGACTTCACGTCACCACCGCTTAGCTAAAGGAGGCTAATGTTGGGCTATAAAGGAACTACAGCACGGTCACATGACTTCACGTCACCACCGCTAAGCTAAAGGTGGCTAATGTTGGGCTATAAAGGAACTACAGCACGGTCACATGACTTCACGGTCACCACCGCTAAGCTAAAGGAGGCTAATGATGGGCTATAAAGGAACTACAGCACGGTCACATGACTTCACGGTCACCACCGCTAAGCTAAAGGAGGCTAATGTTGGGCTATAAAGGAACTACAGCATGGTCACATGACTTCACGTCACCACCGCTAAGCTAAAGGTGGCTAATGTTGGGCTATAAAGGAACTACAGCACGGTCACATGACTTCACGTCACCACCGCTAAGCTAAAGGAGGCTAATGTTGGGCTATAAAGGAACTACAGCACGGTCACATGACTTCACGTCACCACCGCTAAGCTAAAGGTGGCTAATGTTGGGCTATAAAGGAACTACAGCACGGTCACATGACTTCACGTCACCACCGCTAAGCTAAAGGTGGCTAATGTTGGGCTATAAAGGAACTACAGCACGGTCACATGACTTCACGTCACCACCGCTAACTAAATCATCATTAATCCCTGTGATGTGTCTTCTATTGTGCCATCGACTACTCTCTGTGATAAGTTTCTTACATTTTTTATTGAAAAAGTATCTGCACTTAGGCTAGCCCACACTAGTGCTACCCCAGATCCTGCTCCTTTTCTGTGCCCTGCTGTCCTCGACCACTTTGAGCCTGTATCCCTCTCTTCTCTCTCGGATGTAGTCAAGCACCTGCGGCCGACAAACTGCACCTCAGACAGCATTCCCTCTCGCCTTCTCAGAGATGTTTTCGAATCAGTTGGAGCAAGTATTTTATTACTTATAAACACCTCTCTTAGCTCAGGATGTGTCCCAGCTGCCTTCAAACATGCCGTGGTCAAGCCACTACTTAAAAAGAAAAATCTCGACCCCTCCATTCTCGCAAATTTTAGGCCCATCTCCCAGCTACCTTTTTTATCTAAAGCCCTGGAGCGAGTAGTCTATGTCCAGCTACAGTCGTTCTTAACCACGCATGGCATCCATGAAAAGTTTCAGTCTGGCTTCAAACCTATGCACAGTACTGAAACAGCCCTTTTAAGAGTTTTTAATGATCTGCTCCTAGCCGCCGACTCAGGTAGCCCAGCTGTCCTGGTGCTGTTAGACCTGACAGCTGCCTTTGACACTGTGGACCATAGCATCCTGTTGTCACGGCTTGAACAGTCCGCAGGCATCACAGGCTCTGCCCTTGCATGGTTCAGGTCCTACCTGACAGACCGTAGCATCTCAGTGCAGCTAGGTGCCTTCTTCTCTGCCAAAGCCCCTCTTACCTGTGGGGTTCCCCAAGGCTCTATCCTGGGCCCCATCCTCTTTTTACTGTACATACTGCCCCTAGGTTCAATTCTCACTAAACACAACATTCCCTTCCACTGCTACGCCGACGATGTACAGATCTATCTGCCTCTCGAAGCAAGTGTCGGACACTCGCTACAGCAGTTGATGGACTGCTTAAAAGAGATCAAATCATGGCTGAGCCAAAATTTCCTCAACCTCAACGAGAGCAAGACTGAGGTCATCTTTTTTGGACCCCAGCCTCCGGCCTCTCCGGTTGATGTTCTGGGCTCTCTCTGAGAACGTCCTCCCTCTGTCATGAACCTTGGAGTGACATTCAGTAGCACTTTTAAATTTGATAAGCAGGTCAGCACCGTAGTCAAATCCTGCTTTTTTAAAATAAGACTATTGGCCAAAACCAAGTCCTATTTATCTTTTAAAGATCTAGAAAGGGTCATTAACGCCTTTGTTACCTCGAGACTGGATTACTGCAACGCTCTGTATGTGGGTATGGACCAGGCCTCAATTAGACGCCTGCAGCTAGTGCAGAACGCAGCTGCACGTCTTCTGACTGGCCATAAAAAGCGTCACCACATCAATTCTGGCCTCATTGCACTGGCTTCCAGTTCGGTTCCGAATTGATTTTAAAATCCTTTTATTTGTTTTCAAAGCCCTAAATGGGCTGGCTCCGCCTATATAGCAGAACTCCTCCATCGCTACACCCCAGCCAGCTTTAAGGTCTGCTGACCAGCTGCTGCTGGTAGTGCCCAAGACCAGGCTCAAAACCCGAGGGCACCGAGCCTTCGCAGCAGCTGGCCCCAGGCTCTGGAACACTCTGCCCCTCCATGTGAGGTCGGCCCAGACCCTAGGGGTTTTTAAATCACACTAAAACTCACTTCTTCTCTCTGGCCTTCTAGTCAGAGCGGAGCACGACTCCTGACATTTCCCTGTGTTTGATTTTATATTTGCTGTTGTAATTTATTGTCTTCTGTTTTGGATTGTATAACGTGTTTTTATTATTTGCATGTACAGCACTTTGGCTCGACCAAAAATCGTTTTAAATGTGCTTTATAAATAAACCTGATTTGATTTGATTTGATAAAGGAGGCTAATGTTGGGCTATAAAAGAACTACAGCACGGTCACATGACTTCACGTCACCACCGCTAAGCTAACGAGGGCTAATGTTGGCCGTGATGACGTTTAGTCATCTTTTTTAGACACCTTTTAGGGCCTCACCTGTAGGACTTCTTGATGTCGTCATGGCCGCAGCCCTTCTGCAGACCCAGGATCTGGTACAGAGACTCTCCGGAGGTGGACAGGGTCCGCTGCCTGCTGTCAGACATCCTGCAGCAGCACCTGTCACAGGTGAGTAAAACAAACACACCTGAGCTGACATGGCCGGAGGATAACAGGATAAAACATGTCGATAACTCTTTTTTTTAAGAATGGATGTTGAACATTTTGTTGAAGAATATTTCAAATATTTTCTCCTCGTTTATGACGAGTTAAGAGTCATTGGACAGAGAAATAAAGGCTGAAAGCTACACTGCAGGTGCAGCAGGTACAATATTCAACCAACAGATATCCCCATGAAACACCCCCCCTTCATTACTGACTTTAACACTATACATTTTTATATCACAAGTTTTCTGACAGGTGTTTAAATATGCAAATGAGGCTAATGCTAGTAGTAGAAATCTGCAGACACAGACATAACACATGTTATGGAAGGTAAATCCAAACGCATAAAAAACATGATACCATCTTACCTGGCTGTTTGAGCGTCCTGATGAAGCCTCTACTGTCGTACAATCTACCTGTCGTACAGTCTACCTGTCGTACAGTCTACCTGTCCTGCAGTCTACCTGTCCTGCAGTCTACCTGTCGTGTCGTAGTCTACCTGTCGTACAGTCTACCTGTCCTACAGTCTACCTGTCCTGCAGTATACCTGTCCTACAGACTACCTGTCCTCCTGTCGTACAGTCTACCTTTCCTAGAGTCCACCTGTCCTATAGTCTACCTGTACAGTCTACCTGTCCTACAGACTACTGTCCTACAGTCTACCTGTCTACCTGTACAGTCTACCTGTACAATCTACCTGTCCTACAGTCTACCTGTACAGTCTACCTGTCCTATAGTATACCTGTCCTGCAGTCTACCTGTCCTACTGTCTACCTGTACAGTCTACCTGTCGTCCTCCAGTCCTGCAGTCTACCTGTCCTCTCTGTCGTCCTCAGGTGTGTGACGGTGGGAGGATTTCTGGCCTCCATCAAACATTCAGCAGCCGGTCTCAGGTGACCTGGAGCCGCCTCACCTGCTCAGGTTTCAGCGAGACGCTCCGATGGACGCATTGTGACGGGGAGGGGCAGTCGCCATGACACCAGGTGAGAGGGGGGGCAGACAGGTAAAACACTTCACAGTCATCAGGCATTTGTATTCATCTAACATTATAATGACAGTAACCGCACCAATGATTAAACTAAAGTAACTTTAAATGTGTGTGATACCCATAATACACTGTTATTACACCCATAATACACTGTTTTACACCCATAATACACTGTTATTACACCCATAATACACTGTTATTACACCCATAATACACTGTTATTACACCCATAATACACTGTTATTATACCCATAATACACTGTTATTATACCCATTTTACACTGTTATTACCCCATATTACACTGTTATTACACCCATAATACACTGTTATTATACCCATTTTACACTGTTATTACCCCCATATTACACTGTTATTACCCCCATAATACACTGTTATTACACCCATATACACTGTTATTACACCCATAATACACTGTTATTATACCCATAATACACTGTTATTACAGCCATAATACACGGTTATTACACCCATAATACACTGTTATTATACCCATAATACACTGTTATTACACCCATAATACACTGTTATTATACCCATTTTACACTGTTATTACCCCCATAATACACTGTTATTACCCCATAATACACTGTTATTACACCCATAATACACTGTTATTACACCCATAATACACTGTTATTACAGCCATAATACACGGTTATTACACCCATAATACCTGTTATTATACCCATAATACACTGTTATTACACCCATAATACACTGTTATTACACCCATAATACACTGTTATTATACCCATTTTACACTGTTATTACACCATAATACACTGTTATTATACCCATAATACACTGTTATTATACCCATTTTACACTGTTTTACCCCATAATACACTGTTATTACACCCATAATACACTGTTATTACACCCATAATACACTGTTATTACAGCCATAATACACGGTTATTATACCATAATACACTGTTTTATACCCATAATACACTGTTATTACACCCATAATACACTGTTATTACCCATAATACACTGTTATTACACCCATAATACACTGTTATTATACCCATTTTACACTGTTATTACACCCATATTACACTGTTATTACACCATAAACACTGTTATTACACCCATAATACACTGTTATTACCCCATAACACTGTTATTACACCCATAATACACTGTTATTACACCCATATTACACTTTATTATACCCATAATACCTGTTTATTACCCCCATATTACACTGTTATTACACCCATATTACACTGTTTTATACCCATTTTACACTGTTATTACCCCCATATTACACTGTTATTATACCCATTTTACACTGTTATTACACCCATAATACACTGTTATTATACCCATAATACACTGTTATTATACCCATTTACACTGTTATTACACCCATAACACTGTTATTATACCCATAATACACTGTTATTATACCCATTTTACACTGTTATTACACCCATAATACACTGTTATTACACCCATAATACACTGTTATTACCCCATAATACACTGTTATTACCCCATAATACACTGTTATTACCCCCATAATACACTGTTATTACCCCCATAATACACTGTTATTATACCCATTTTACACTGTTATTATACCCATTTTACACTGTTTATACCCATAATACACTGTTATTATACCCATTTTTACACTGTTATTACCCCCATATTACACTGTTATTATACCCATTTACACTGTTATTACACCCATAATACACTGTTATTACCCCCATTTACACTGTTTTACCCCCATATTACCTGTTATTACACCCATAATACACTGTTATTATACCCATTTTACACTGTTATTACAGCCATAATACACGGTTATTACACCATAATACACTGTTATTATACCCATAATACACTGTTATTACACCCATAATACACTGTTATTACACCCATAATACACTGTTATTATACCCATAATACACTGTTATTACACCCATAATACACTGTTATTATACCCATAATACACTGTTATTACCCCATAATCACTGTTATTACACCCATAATACACTGTTATTACACCATAATACACTGTTATTATACCCATAATACACTGTTATTACACCCATAATACACTGTTATTACACCCATAATACACTGTTATTATACCCATAATACACTGTTATTACACCCATATACACTGTTATTATACCCATAATACACTGTTATTATACCCATAATACACTGTTATTACACCCATAATACACTGTTATTACACCCATAATACACTGTTATTATACCCATAATACACTGTTATTACACCCATAATACACTGTTATTATACCCATAATACACTGTTATTACCCCATAATACACTGTTTTATACCCATTTTACACTGTTATTACACCCATAATACACTGTTTTATACCCATAATCACTGTTATTATACCCATTTTACACTGTTATTACCCCCATAATACACTGTTATTACACCCATAATACACTGTTATTACACCCATAATACACTGTTATTATACCCATAATACACT
>JAAKFY010000004.1:816541-859664 GCA_011823955.1 Dissostichus mawsoni | reverse complement strand
AAAATGGGTGTAATAACAGTGTATTATGGGTGTAATAACAGTGTATTATGGGGTAATAACAGTGTAAAATGGGTGTAATAACAGTGATTATGGGTGTAATAACAGTGTATTATGGGTGTAATAACAGTGTGAAATGGGGTAATAAAACAGTGATTATGGGTGTAATAAACAGTGTATTATGGGTGTAATATACAGTGTATTATGGTGTAATAACAGTGTAAAATGGGTATAATAACAGTGTATTATGGGGTAATAAACAGTGTATTATGGTGTAATAACAGTGTGAAATGGGGGTAATAACAGTGTATTATGGGTGTAATAACAGTGTATTATGGGTGTAATAACAGTGTATTATGGTGTAATAACAGTGTAATGGGTATAATAACAGTGTATTAGGGTAATAACAGTGTATTATGGGTGTAATAACAGTGTAAATGGGGTATAATAACAGTGTATTATGGGTGTAATAACAGTGTATTATGGGGTGTAATAACAGTGTATTATGGGTGTAATAACAGTGTAAAATGGGGTAATAACAGTGTATTATGGGGGTAATAACAGTGTATTATGGGTGTAATAACAGTGTATATGGGTATAATAACAGTGTATATGGGTGTAATAACAGTGTATGGGGGTATAACAGTGTATTATGGGTATATAACAGTGTATTAGGGTGTAATAACAGTGTATTATGGGGTAATAACAGTGTATTATGGGTGTAATAACAGTGTAATTGGGGTAATAACAGTGTATTATGGGTGTAATAACAGTGTATTATGGGTGTAATAACAGTGTATTATGGGTATAATAACAGTGTATTATGGGTGTAATAACAGTGTATATGGGGTAATAACAGTGTATTATGGGTGTAATAACAGTGTAATGGGTATAATAACAGTGTATTATGGGTTATAATAACAGTATTATGGGTGTAATAACAGTGTATTATGGGTAATAAAACAGTGTATATGGTATAACAGTGTATTATGGGGTAATAACAGTGTAATATGGGTGTAATAACAGTTGTAATGGGGTAAATAACAGTGTATTATGGTGTAATAACAGTGTATTATGGGTGTAATACAGTGTAATATGGGTGTAATAACAGTGTATGGTGTATAACAGTGTAATATGGGTGTAATAACAGTGTAAAAATGGGTATAATAACAGTGTATTATGGGTGTAATAAACAGTGTATTATGGGGTAATAACTGTATTATGGGTGTTAACAGTGTATTATGGGTGTAATAACAGTGTAATATGGGTAATAACAGTGTAATGGGTAAATAACAGTGTATTATGGGTAATAACAGTGTAAAATGGGGTAATAACAGTGTATTATGGGTGTAATAACAGTGTATTATGGGTGTGTAATAACAGTGTAATGGGGTAATAACAGTGTATTATGGGTGTAATAACAGTGTAATTATGGTATATAACAGTGTATTATGGGTAATAACAGTGTATTATGGGTGTAATAACAGTGTATTATGGGGTAATAACAGTGTATTATGGGTGTAATAACAGTGTATTATGGGTGTAATAACAGTGTATTATGGGGTAATAACAGTGTATTATGGGTGTAATAACAGTGTAAAATGGGTATAATAACAGTGTATTATGGGTGTAATAACAGTGTATATGGGTATATAAAGTGTATTATGGGTGTTAATACAGTGTATTATGGGGGTATAGTGTATTATGGGTGTAATAACAGTATTATGGGTGTAATAACAGTGTATTATGGGTATAATAACAGTGTATTATGTGTAATAACAGTGTAATGGGGGTAATAACAGTGTAAATGGGTGTAATAACAGTGTATTATGGGTGTAATAACAGTGTATATGGGTGTAATAACAGTGTAAAATGGGTATAATAACAGTGTATTATGGGTGTGTAATAACAGTGTATTATGGGTGTAATAACAGTGTAAATGGGTATAATAACAGTGTATTATGGGTATAATAACAGTGTATTATGGGTATAATAACAGTGTAAAATGGGTATAATAACAGTGTATTATGGGTAATAACAGTGTAATGGGGTAATAACAGTGTAAAATGGGTATAATAACAGTGTATATGGGTGTAATAACAGTGTATTATGGGTGTAATAACAGTGTAAAATGGGTATAATAACAGTGTATTATGGGTATAATAACAGTGTATTATGGGTGTAATAACAGTGTAAAATGGGTGTAATAACAGTGTATTATGGGTATAATAACAGTGTATTATGGGTGTAATAACAGTGTAAAATGGGTGTAATAACAGTGTAAAATGGTGTATAATAACAGTGTATTATGGGTATAATAACAGTGTATTATGGGTGTAATAACAGTGTAATATGGGTGTAATAACAGTGTAAATGGGTATAATAACAGTGTATTATGGGTGTAATAACAGTGTAATATGGGTGTAATAACAGTGTAAAATGGGTATAATAACAGTGTATTATGGGTAATAACAGTGTATTATGGGTGTAATAACAGTGTAAAATGGGTATAATAACAGTGTATATGGGTATAATAACAGTGTATTATGGGTAATAACAGTGGTAAAATGGGTGTAATAACAGTGTATTATGGGTGTAATAACAGTGTAATATGGGGGTAATAACAGTGTATTATGGGTATCACACACATTTAAAGTTACTTTAGTTTAATCATTGGTGCGGTTACTGTCATTATAATGTTAGATGAATACAAATGCCTTATCACTGTGAAGTGTTTTACCTGTCTGTCCCCCCCTCTCACCTGGTTGTCATGGCGACTGCCCCTCCCCGTCACAATGCGTCCATCGGAGCGTCTCGCTGAAACCTGAGCAGGTGAGGCGGCTCCAGGTCACCTGAGACCGGCTGCTGAATGTTTGATGGAGGCCAGAAATCCTCCCACCGTCACACACCTGAGAGACAGAGAGGACAGGTAGACTGCAGGACTGGAGGACGACAGGTAGACTGTACAGGTAGACAGTAGGACAGGTAGACTGCAGGACAGGTATACTATAGGACAGGTAGACTGTACAGGTAGACTGTAGGACAGGTAGATTGTACAGGTAGACTGTACAGGTAGACAGGTAGACTGTAGGACAGTAGTCTGTAGGACAGTAGACTGTACAGGTAGACTGTACAGGTAGACAGGTAGACTGTAGGACAGTAGTCTGTAGGACAGGTAGACTGTACAGGTAGACTATAGGACAGGTGGACTCTAGGAAAGGTAGACTGTACGACAGGAGGACAGGTAGTCTGTAGGACAGGTATACTGCAGGACAGGTAGACTGTAGGACAGGTAGACTGTACGACAGGTAGACTACGACACGACAGGTAGACTGCAGGACAGGTAGACTGCAGGACAGGTAGACTGTACGACAGGTAGACTGTACGACAGGTAGATTGTACGACAGGTAGAGGCTTCATCAGGACGCTCAAACAGCCAGGTAAGATGGTATCATGTTTTTTATGCGTTTGGATTTACCTTCCATAACATGTGTTATGTCTGTGTCTGCAGATTTCTACTACTAGCATTAGCCTCATTTGCATATTTAAACACCTGTCAGAAAACTTGTGATATAAAAATGTATAGTGTTAAAGTCAGTAATGAAGGGGGGGTGTTTCATGGGGATATCTGTTGGTTGAATATTGTACCTGCTGCACCTGCAGTGTAGCTTTCAGCCTTTATTTCTCTGTCCAATGACTCTTAACTCGTCATAAACGAGGAGAAAATATTTGAAATATTCTTCAACAAAATGTTCAACATCCATTTCTTAAAAAAAAAGAGTTATCGACATGTTTATCCTGTTATCCTCCGGCCATGTCAGCTCAGGTGTGTTTGTTTTACTCACCTGTGACAGGTGCTGCTGCAGGATGTCTGACAGCAGGCAGCGGACCCTGTCCACCTCCGGAGAGTCTCTGTACCAGATCCTGGGTCTGCAGAAGGGCTGCGGCCATGACGACATCAAGAAGTCCTACAGGTGAGGCCCTAAAAGGTGTCTAAAAAAGACGACTAAACGTCATCACGGCCAACATTAGCCCTCGTTAGCTTAGCGGTGGTGACGTGAACTACAATCGCAAAACAGAAGACAATAAATTACAACAGCAAATATAAAAATCAAACACAGGGAAATGTCAGGAGTCGTGCTCCGCTCTGACTAGAAGGCCAGAGAGAAGAAGTGAGTCTTTAGTGAGGGTTTAAAAACCCTAGGGTCTGGGCCGACCTCACATGAAGGGGCAGAGTGCTCCAGAGCCTGGGCCAGCTGCTGCGAAGGCTCGGTGCCCTCGGGTTTTGAGCCTGGTCTTGGGCACTACCAGCAGCAGCTGGTCAGCAGACCTTAAAGCTCTGGCTGGGGTGTAGCGATGGAGGAGTTCTGCTATACAGGCCGGAGCCAGCCCATTCAGGGCTTTGAAAACAAATACAAGGATTTTAAAATCAATTCTGAACCGAACTGGAAGCCAGTGCAGTGAGGCCAGAATTGGGGTGCTTTTTGTGGCCAGTGAAAGACGTGCAGCTGCGTTCTGCACTAGCTGCAGGCGTCTAATTGAGGCCTGGTCCATACCCACATACAGAGCGTTGCAATAATCCAGTCTCGAGGTAACAAAGGCGTTAATGACCCTTTCTAGGTCTTTAAAAGATAAATACGACTTGGTTTTGGCCAATAGTCGTATTTAAAAAAAGTAGGTTTTGACCACGGTGCTGACCTGCTTATCAAATGTAAAAGCGCTATGAAGTCACTCCAAGGTTCATGACAGAGGGGAGGATGTTTTCTTTGAGGAGCCCAGAATATCAACCGGGGGGCTGGAGGTTGGGGTCCAAAAAAGATGACCTCGTCTTGCTCTCGTTGAGGTTGAGGACATTTTGTCTCAGCCAGGATTTGATCTCTTCAAGCAGTCCATCAACTGCTGTAGTGAGTTGACATTAGAATTGAGAGGCAGATAGATCTGTACATCATCGGCGTAACAATGGAAGGGGATGTTGTGTTTTGTGAGAATTGAACCTAGGGGCAGTATGTACTGTAAAAAGAGGATGGGGCCCAGGATAGAGCCTTGGTGAACCCCACAGGTCAGAGGGGCTTTAGCAGAGGAGAAGGCACCTAGCTGCACTGAGAAGCTACAGTCTGTCAGGTAGGACCTGAACCATGCAAGGGCAGAGCCTGTGATGCCTGCGGACTGTTCAAGCCATGACAACAGGATGCTATGGTCCACAGTGTCGAAGGCAGCTGTCAGGTCTAACAGCACCAGGACAGCTGGGCTACCTGAGTTGGCGGCTAGGAGCAGATCATTGAAAACTCTTAAAGGGCTGTTTCAGTACTGTGCATAGGTTTGAAGCCAGACTGAAACTTTTCATGGATGCCATGCGTGGTTAAAAAAGACTGCAGCTGGGCGTAGACTACTCGCTCCAGGGCTTTAGATAAAAAAGGTAGCTGGAGATGGGCCTAAAATTTGCGAGAATGGAGGGGTCGAGATTTTTCTTTTTAAGTAGTGGCTGGACCACGGCATGTTTGAAGGCAGCTGGGACACATCCTGAGCTAAGAGAGGTGTTTATAAGTAATAAAATACTTGCTCCAACTGATTCGAAAACATCTCTGAGAAGGCGAGAGGGAATGCTGTCTGAGGTGCAGTTTGTCGGCCGCAGGTGCTTGACTACATCCGAGAGAGAAGAGAGGGATACAGGCTCAAAGTGGTCGAGGACAGCAGGGCACAGAGAGGGAGCAGGATCTGGGGTAGCACTAGTGTGGGCTAGCCTAAGAGCAGATACTTTTTCAATAAAAAATGTAAGAAACTTATCACAGAGAGTAGTCGATGGCACAATAGAAGACACATCACAGGGATTAATGATGATTTAGCTTAGCGGTGGTGACGTGAAGTCATGTGACCGTGCTGTAGTTCCTTTATAGCCCAACATTAGCCTCCTTTAGCTTAGCGGTGGTGACGTGAAGTCATGTGACCGTGCTGTAGTTCCTTTAAGCCCAACATTAGCCTCCTTTAGCTTAGCGGTGGTGACGTGAAGTCATGTGACCGTGCTGTAGTTCCTTTATAGCCCAACATTAGCCACCTTTAGCTTAGCGGTGGTGACGTGAAGTCATGTGACCGTGCTGTAGTTCCTTTATAGCCCAACATTAGCCACCTTTAGCTTAGCGGTGGTGACGTGAAGTCATGTGACCGTGCTGTAGTTCCTTTATAGCCCAACATTAGCCTCCTTTAGCTTAGCGGTGGTGACCGTGAAGTCATGTGACCTGCTGTAGTTCCTTTATAGCCCAACATTAGCCTCCTTTAGCTTAGCGGTGGTGACCGTGAAGTCATGTGACCGTGCTGTAGTTCCTTTATAGCCCAACATTAGCCTCCTTTAGCTTAGCGGTGGTGACCGTGAAGTCATGTGACCGTGCTGTAGTTCCTTTATAGCCCAACATTAGCCACCTTTAGCTTAGCGGTGGTGACGTGAAGTCATGTGACCGTGCTGTAGTTCCTTTATAGCCCAACATTAGCCTCCTTTAGCTAAGCGGTGGTGACGTGAAGTCATGTGACCCTGCTGTAGTTCCTTTATAGCCCAACATTAGCCTCCTTTAGCTAAGTGGTGGTGACGTGAAGTCATGTGACCCTGCTGTAGTTCCTTTATAGCCCAACATTAGCCTCCTTTAGCTTAGCGGTGGTGACGTGAAGTCATGTGACCATGCTGTAGTTCCTTTATAGCCCAACATTAGCCTCCTTTAGCTTAGCTGTGGTGACGTGAAGTCATGTGACCGTGCTGTAGTTCCTTTATAGCCCAACATTAGCCTCCTTTAGCTAAGCGGTGGTGACGTGAAGTCATGTGACCCTGCTGTAGTTCCTTTATAGCCCAACATTAGCCTCCTTTAGCTAAGTGGTGGTGACGTGAAGTCATGTGACCATGCTGTAGTTCCTTTATAGCCCAACATTAGCCCTTGTTAGCTTAGCGGTGGTGACGTGAAGTCATGTGACCGTGCTGTAGTTCCTTTATAGCCCAACATTAGCCGCCTTTAGCTTAGCGGTGGTGACGTGAAGTCATGTGACCGTGCTGTAGTTCCTTTATAGCCCAACATTAGCCTCCTTTAGCTTAGCGGTGGTGACCGTGAAGTCATGTGACCCTGCTGTAGTTCCTTTATTGCCCAACATTAGCCACCTTTAGCTTAGCGGTGGTGACGTGAAGTCATGTGACCGTGCAGTAGTTCCTTTATAGCCCAACATTAGCCTCCTTTAGCTTAGCGGTGGTGACGTGAAGTCATGTGACCATGCTGTAGTTCCTTTATAGCCCAACATTAGCCCTCGTTAGCTTAGCGGTGGTGACGTGAAGTCATGTGACCGTGCTGTAGTTCCTTTATAGCCCAACATTAGCCACTTTAGCTTAGCGGTGGTGACGTGAAGTCATGTAACCGTACTGTAGTTCCTTTATAGCCCAACATTAGCCACCTTTAGCTTAGCGGTGGTGACGTGAAGTCATGTGACCGTGCTGTAGTTCCTTTATAGCTCAACATTAGCCGCCTTTAGCTTAGCGGTGGTGACGTGAAGTCATGTGACCGTGCTGTAGTTCCTTTATAGCCCAACATTAGCCTCCTTTAGCTAAGTGGTGGTGACGTGAAGTCATGTGACCGTGCTGTAGTTCCTTTATAGCCCAAGATTAGCCCTTGTTAGCTTAGCGGTGGTGACGTGAAGTCATGTGACCGTGCTGTAGTTCCTTTATATCCCAACATTAGCCCTTGTTAGCTTAGCGGTGGTGACGTGAAGTCATGTGACCGTGCTGTAGTTCCTTTATAGCCCAACATTAGCCACCTTTAGCTTAGCGGTGGTGACGTGAAGTCATGTGACCATGCTGTAGTTCCTTTATAGCCCAACATTAGCCCTTGTTAGCTTAGCGGTGGTGACGTGAAGTCATGTGACCGTGCTGTAGTTCCTTTATCGCCCAACATTAGCCACCTTTAGCTTAGCGGTGGTGACGTGAAGTCATGTGACCGTGCTGTAGTTCCTTTATAGCCCAACATTAGCCTCCTTTAGCTTAGCGGTGGTGACCGTGAAGTCATGTGACCCTGCTGTAGTTCCTTTATAGCCCAACATTAGCCTCCTTTAGCTTAGCGGTGGTGACCGTGAAGTCATGTGACCGTGCTGTAGTTCCTTTATAGCCCAACATTAGCCACCTTTAGCTTAGCGGTGGTGACGTGAAGTCATCTGACCGTGCTGTAGTTCCTTTATAGCCCAACATTAGCCTCCTTTAGCTTAGCGGTGGTGACGTGAAGTCATGTGACCGTGCTGTAGTTCCTTTATAGCCCAACATTAGCCTCCTTTAGCTTAGTGGTGGCGACGTGAAGTCATGTGACCATGCTGTAGTTCCTTTATAGCCCAACATTAGCCCTTGTTAGCTTAGCGGTGGTGACGTGAAGTCATGTGACCGTGCTGTAGTTCCTTTATAGCCCAACATTAGCCACCTTTAGCTTAGCGGTGGTGACGTGAAGTCATGTGACCGTGCTGTAGTTCCTTTATAGCCCAACATTAGCCGCCTTTAGCTTAGCGGTGGTGACGTGAAGTCATGTGACCGTGCTGTAGTTCCTTTATAGCCCAACATTAGCCTCCTTTAGCTTAGCGGTGGTGACCGTGAAGTTCATGTGACCCTGCTGTAGTTCCTTTATAGCCCAAACATTAGCCACCTTTAGCTTAGCGGTGGTGACGTGAAGTCATGTGACCGTGCAGTAGTTCCTTTATAGCCCAACATTAGCCTCCTTTAGCTTAGCGGTGGTGACGTGAAGTCATGTGACCCTGCTGTAGTTCCTTTATAGCCCAACATTAGCCACCTTTAGCTTAGCGGTGGTGACGTGAAGTCATGTGACCGTGCAGTAGTTCCTTTATTGCCCAACATTAGCCTCCTTTAGCTTAGCGGTGGTGACGTGAAGTCATCTGACCGTGCTGTAGTTCCTTTATAGCCCAACATTAGCCTCCTTTAGCTGTGTGGTGGCGACGTGAAGTCATGTGACCATGCTGTAGTTCCTTTATAGCCCAACATTAGCCCTTGTTAGCTTAGCGGTGGTGACGTGAAGTCATGTGACCGTGCTGTAGTTCCTTTATAGCCCAACATTAGCCACCTTTAGCTTAGCGGTGGTGACGTGAAGTCATGTGACCGTGCTGTAGTTCCTTTATAGCCCAACATTAGCCGCCTTTAGCTTAGCGGTGGTGACGTGAAGTCATGTGACCGTGCTGTAGTTCCTTTATAGCCCAACATTAGCCTCCTTTAGCTTAGCGGTGGTGACCGTGAAGTCATGTGACCCTGCTGTAGTTCCTTTATAGCCCAACATTAGCCACCTTTAGCTTAGCGGTGGTGACGTGAAGTCATGTGACCGTGCAGTAGTTCCTTTATTGCCCAACATTAGCCTCCTTTAGCTTAGCGGTGGTGACGTGAAGTCATGTGACCATGCTGTAGTTCCTTTATAGCCCAACATTAGCCCTCGTTAGCTTAGCGGTGGTGACGTGAAGTCATGTGACCGTGCTGTAGTTCCTTTATAGCCCAACATTAGCCACCTTTAGCTTAGCGGTGGTGACGTGAAGTCATGTAACCGTACTGTAGTTCCTTTATAGCCCAACATTAGCCACCTTTAGCTTAGCGGTGGTGACGTGAAGTCATGTGACCGTGCTGTAGTTCCTTTATAGCTCAACATTAGCCGCCTTTAGCTTAGCGGTGGTGACGTGAAGTCATGTGACCGTGCTGTAGTTCCTTTATAGCTCAACATTAGCCGCCTTTAGCTTAGCGGTGGTGACGTGAAGTCATGTGACCATGCTGTAGTTCCTTTATAGCCCAACATTAGCCCTCGTTAGCTTAGCGGTGGTGACGTGAAGTCATGTGACCGTACTGTTGTTCCTTTATAGCCCAACATTAGCCCTCGTTAGCTTAGCGGTGGTGACGTGAAGTCATGTGACCGTGCTGTAGTTCCTTTATAGCTCAACATTAGCCGCCTTTAGCTTAGCGGTGGTGACGTGAAGTCATGTGACCATGCTGTAGTTCCTTTATAGCCCAACATTAGCCCTCGTTAGCTTAGCGGTGGTGACGTGAAGTCATGTGACCGTGCTGTAGTTCCTTTATAGCCCAACATTAGCCTCCTTTAGCTTAGCGGTGGTGACGTGAAGTCATGTAACCGTACTGTTGTTCCTTTATAGCCCAACATTAGCCACCTTTAGCTTAGCGGTGGTGATGTGAAGTCATGTGACCGTGCTGTAGTTCCTTTATAGCTCAACATTAGCCGCATTTAGCTTAGCGGTGGTGACGTGAAGTCATGTGACCATGCTGTAGTTCCTTTATACCCCAACATTAGCCTCCTTTAGCTTAGCGGTGGTGACCTGAAGTCATGTGACCGTGCTGTAGTTCCTTTATAGCCCAACATTAGCCTCTTTTAGCTTAGCGGTGGTGACCTGAAGTCATGTGACCGTGCTGTAGTTCCTTTATAGCCCAACATTAGCCTCCTTTAGCTTAGCGGTGGTGACGTGGAGTCATGTGAACATGCTGTAGTTCCTTTATAGCCCAACATTAGCCTCCTTTAGCTTAGCGGTGATGGCGTGAAGTCATGTGATCGTGCTGTAGTTCCTTCACACTGTGTGTTCCCCAACAGGAAGCTGGCGCTGCGGTTCCACCCTGATAAGAACCCGGAGAACCCTGAGGCGGCGGAGAAGTTCAAGGAGCTGAATGCCGCCCACTCGGTGCTGGCCGACCTCAGCAAGAGGAACATCTACGACTCGTACGGCTCCCTCGGGCTGTACGTGGCGCAGCAGTTCGGAGAGGACAACGTCAACACCTACTTCATGCTGTCACCTGGTGGGCCAAGGTGGGCGGGGCTTACACTGTGTGACCAATCAGGAAGCACTTCAGGTCCATCACACCTGTGAAGTGAAGCGATAGAAGGGTGTTTGTGCTGAGGTGAAGAAGAGAGGTTACCTCATACAGGCCGAGATATATGTGTGTACAGCTGTGTTCCTCAGGGTCTGTTTGTGTTCCTCAGGGTCAGTCTGTGTTCTGCTGTGTTCCTCAGGGTCTCTTTGAGTTCCTCAGGGTCTGTTTGTGTTCCTCAGGGTCTGTCTGTGTTCTGCTGTGTTCCTCGGGGTCTGTCTGTGTTCTGCTGTGTTTCTCAGGGTCTGTTTGTGTTCCTCAGGGTCAGTCTGTGTTCTGCTGTGTTCCTCAGGGTCTGTTTGTGTTCCTCAGGGTCTGTCTGTGTTCTGCTATGTTCCTCAGGGTGTATCTGTGTTCTGCTGTGTTCCTCAGGGTCTGTCTGTGTTTTGCTGTGTTCATCAGGGTCTCTTTGTGTTCTGCTGTGTTCCTCAGGGTCTGTCTGTGTTCTGCTGTGTTCCTCAGGGTCTCTTTGTGTTCCTCAGGGTCTCTTTGTGTTCTGCTGTGTTCCTCAGGTTCTGTCTGTGTTCTGCTGTGTTCCTCAGGGTCTGTTTGTGTTCTGCGGTGTTACTCAGGGTCTGTTTGTGTTCTGCTGTGTTCCTCAGGGTCTGTTTGTGTTCTGCTGTGTTCATCAGGGTCTCTTTGTGTTCTGCTGTGTTCCTCAGGGTTCTTTGTGTTCCTCAGGGTCTCTTTGTGTTCTGCGGTGTTCCTAAGGGTCTGTTTGTGTTCTGCTGTGTTCCTCAGGGTCTGTCTGTGTTCTGCTGTGTTCCTCAGGGTCTGTCTGTGTTCTGCTGTGTTCCTCAGGGTCTGTTTGTGTTCTGCTGTGTTCACGAGGGTTAGTTTGTGTTCTGCTGTCTTCCTCAGGGTCTCTTTGTGTTCCTCAGGGTCTGTTTGTGTTCTGCTGTATTCCTCAGGGTCTGTCTGTGTTCTGCGGTGTTACTGAGGGTCTGTTTGTGTTCTGCTGTGTTCCTCAGGGTCTGTTTGTGTTCTGCTGTGTTCCTCAGGGTCTGTTGTGTTCTGCTGTGTTCCTCAGGGTGTGTTTGTGTTCCTCAGGGTCTGTTTGTGTTCCTCAGGGTCTGTCTGTGTTCTGCTGTGTTCCTCAGGGTCTGTTTGTGTTCTGCTGTGTTCCTCAGGGTCTGTTTGTGTTCTGCTGTGTTCCTCAGGGTCTGTTTGTGTTCTGCTGTGTTCCTCAGGGTCTCTTTGTGTTCCTCAGGGTCTCTTTGCGTTCCTCAGGGTCTGTTTGTGTTCTGCTGTGTTCCTCAGGGTCTGTTTGTGTTCTGCGGGCTCCTGAGCGGATGCTACTGCTGCTGTTGTCTCTGCTGCTGCTGTAACTGCTGCTGTGGGAAACTGAGGCCAGCCTCCAGCGGTGAGGGGGCGGAGCCTGAGTATGTGTCACCTGACGACCTGGAGAAGGAGATCCGCAACGAGCCCGAACAGGTGAGCTCACAGGAAGTGACAGGAAGCCGGGCTTTAGTTTAACACTCAGCTTTTTAATGGAAATACAGATGAGTTCGCTCAGATCAACCCAACTTTATTGATACAGCACATTTCAAAACAACAGAGTCGACCAAAGTGCTGTACATCAATACATATATAAAAAACCAGCATAAATACATTTAGACAAAACCGATAGCACAAAAAGAAACTAATGTAAAAGCACGAGACAATAAAACCATACTTATAGCCACAGACTGAAAACCCTCATACATGATGTAAAAAATAAATAAAGGTCACCTATCGTGCTGTTTTTAGGCATATATTATGGGTCTCAGATATATACAAATATATAAACAACATGTCTATGATGTGTTTTGCTCAAAATACAAACAGATCATGCATTTTAGACATCCCTCATATCTAGGTTTGGGAACCGAAACTCGGTTCCAGAAGAGAATCGATAAGAAAATGCCGGGTACCGGGTACCCATACAAAATACACAATTTGGGTTCTGCTTAACGGTTCCTAAACGCGGTAGACTAACCCTTTAGTATTGCAAAGAAAGCCCACATATCTGCACGGACGTAGGCTAAGGCTACGTAGCTATCTGTAAGGACCTGTAGTAACGTGACGACGTCACGCATCAACGGAACAGCAGCGTGTGATTTGCTTTGTTTAGATACCCAGCATGCACTCAGTCACCTCATAACACCAAATATGGATCACGGAAAACGCTCAAAAGTGTGGCTCCACTTCACACAAAAAGAGAAAGGCAAGGCACAGTGCGATGCCTGTGGCAAGCTAATAGCTTGTTCGTCAGGTTGCCCTTCTAATTTAAGCAAACATTTAAGACAGCACGGCATCGAGATAAAATAATGTACAGTCTCTAATGGCTTGCGGTCTCCGAGGCCGAGTATGGCATCAATAGCCAGCACTAGCACCCCGGACCCGCCGCTTGCATGTCCAGAAGTGCCAGGTACAGCTAGCCGCGACACACCGTTATCTTTGGCTTTAAAAGCTGACCAGAGAAAAACGGAGGAGCGTCACAGAGCGGTAACAGCATTTGTAGTCAAAGGGCTACATCCCTTCTCGGTTGTCGAAGCTCCGTCATTTAGGGATGAGAGGTTTAAAAAAAGTGTGATGATAGTAGGGTACTTGTACAGTAAAAGCCAGGTACTGTTATAAAACTTATGTCAGTAGGTTTCCTGCTGCTACCTCAGTTGAAATAAAGCACAGCTATTGTGTATTTTTTTATTTATAAAAATGTCAGTTAAAAGCTTGAAAAAATAAAGATATTTTTGTTATCTAAACATTTGACCTCTTTCTTTTACAATTTTGGAATCAAAACGGGGAATCGATAAGAACCGGAATCGATAAGAACCGGAATCGATAAGAACCGGAATCGATAAGCAGAATCGGAATCGGAATCGATGCATTTCAAACGATACCCATCCCTACTCAAACCCCTCTATTCCAGCTGTTAGAGAAATGCGGATTTTGGGTCCTTAGCTTGAAAAAGGAAAAAGAGGAGGCGGAGCTAATGCCTGATCAGAATTCTACCGGAGATAAAGTTAAATTCTGCTATGATAATCAATCAATCAATGTTTATTTATATAGCCCAATATCACAAATGTTACATTTGTCTCAGTGGACTTCACAGTTTGTACAGAATATCAGTAGACAATACGACCCCCTCTGTCCTTAGACCCTCACATCGTACAAGGATAAAACGCCATCCTGTTCTAAACCACATCAAGGATTATTTCTGAAACAGTATGGAGCTCAAATGCTTTTTCTCTTGCGGGTTTTTCACAAGGTGAGTTCCTTTTTGTATTTCCTGCTTTTTAAACACATGTGCTCTACACAGTACAGGTTAGCTCTGAGTGTTAGCGAGGCTTGCTAATGTAAACAAAGACGAGATTACGTCCAAAACATGTCAGGCATTTTTCTGATAGCAACTTTCTGTGGGTCCGCCGCCGATATTACGTTATATCGGCAGCAAATCTGTATCCGCCGTTGTACCTCCGTTTTTGAAAGATGTGGGTACGGAGGAAAAGAGAAAGGGTTTTGCATGATAGGTCCCCTTTAAAACAGAACAAAATAGAAAACCCTAATTTAGAAACACAGACTGATACGTCTGATACGGTCTGCAAAATCACGGGAGAACAAGTAGGTTTTTACACGAGATTTAAGAACGAGATTTAAAACAGGCAGAGTGGGGCATCCATTGTTTATGGAAACACAGATGAGTTATCTCAGAGCGAAGTCGTGAAGAGAAAGAATATACAACGTTCGATAAACCTTAGTCTAGTTTTTACTTTGATGCCAGATAGTATTTTTATTGTACTAGAAAAAAAAACATGAATATATTTCTGTTTGTTTCTCTGCAGACGTAGAAACTCCGATCCTTCAGCAGCCGACGAACACCGGCGAGAAAACTCAGCTGATCTCTGACGGACATCGCCGGTACGGAGACACCTACACATGAAGCAGGAAGCAGGAAACAGGAAACAGGAAACAGGCAGCAGGAAACAGGAAACAGGAAGTAGGAAGCAGGAAACAGGAAACATCAGAACACATAGATCTGCACCCTAACAGCAGAAACACAGGAACACGTTCAATAAATATAAATGATACGTCTTTGAGTTGCAGTGCACTTTCCCTTTGAGTCTTTGAGTTATATTATTTATTATACTATGGGTGAAAATGCATGTGAATTATCAAGTGATTGAAACAGAGCCATTGTCTCACATTCATTTTACATTACATTACACGTCACTTGTTAGATGCTTTTATCCAAAGAGACTTACATACTCAATACTGAGGGCAATCCCCACAGGAGCACTTTGGGGTGAAGTGTCTCACAACGACATGCTGACTGCAGTGGGGTTTGAACCTGAGCTCCCCTGATCCCAACACCAACGCACTACCCACTGCGCCACACGCATCCCGTTAACCAACATAATTAGATTGGATTTATTGTCCCCTATATAAACAACAACAACAACACTACAACATTAACACCGACAACAACAGTTAGCGACACACCTGGCGGCTGCAGTCCTTCATCATGGAAACAGAACCTGCGCTACTGTACGTTTATAGATTACAACTTTTTGATTGCACTTCTTACATCGTGGTGTTTCTGCTTCTACTAAAGTTAACCCTCTCACTGCTTTAGTTCTCGTACGTTTCTCGTCATCATCAGTTCATCTGGTTTCTGACACTCGTCACAGTTTTGAGATTTACGGAGGATCAAACTGCAGAATACTTTCAGTGTGTTTCTATATTAAAGATTATTTATTATTATTAGTTATATATGAAGATTCAAACTCAATATTTATTATATATTTTGTAAACTATAGTAATCTTTGTTGTTGTTTGTGTTGATGTAAATATTGGTTTGGTTTGGTTGGAGATGTTTGTGTGTGCACTGGAGTCGGTCTGGAAAATAAATGTGATAATAATTTCATGTGATCTGTTTTTATTACATTAACTATCCTGCAGGGTTTTCCCCCACTGCTTCAACAGCTACCAGTTAGCATGTAGCATATAGCAAATAGCATTTTATACTTACTTTGGTAGTAGTTAGCATGTGTAAGTTAGCATTTGGTTTGTAGCCTTTTAGCATGGAGCATGTTGCACTAAGTTAATGTGCGGTGTTAACTCTGTCTGCTTTATACAGTGTACTGTCCCTTTAAGAGATGGGTACTGTCCCTTTAAGAAACTCTGTCTGTTTTATACAGTGTAATGTCCCTTTAAGAGATGGGTACTGTCCCTTTAAGAAACTCTGTCTGCTTTATACAGTGTACTGTCCCTTTAAGAAACTCTGTCTGCGTTATACAGTATACTGTCCCTTTAAGAGATGGGTACTGTCCCTTTAAGAAACTCTGTCTGCTTTATATAGTATAATGTCCCTTTAAGAGATGGGTACTGTCCCTTTAAGAAACTCTGTCTGCTTTATATAGTATACTGTCCCTTTAAGAGATGAGTACTATCTCTTTAATAAGTGTGTACTGTCCCTTTAATAAATGTGTACTGTCCCTTTAAGAGTCTCCCCTCTGGCATGCCTCCCCTTGACCTCTGACATATTTGGATAAGTCGGCATTGCAACACCTGACGTCTGTCAGTCTAAAAACAGCCGGACAGCAGCAGCAGCAGCAGCAGGCCTCAAACTGCTCGTCTGCTCCTACACAACTTCACTTTATCTAATCTCTCTCTGGACCCGTAAAAACCCTCCTCTCTCCCAGTAAATACCCTCTCTGGACCCGGTAAATACCCTCTCTGGACCCGGTAAATACCCTCTTCTGGACCCGGTAAATACCCTCCTCTGGACCCGGTAAATACCCTCTTCTGGACCCGGTAAATACCCTCTCTGGACCCGGTAAATACCCTCTTCTGGACCCGGTAATACCCTCCTCTGGACCCGGTAAATACCCTCTTCTGGACCCGGTAAATACCCTCTCTGGATCCGGTAAATACCCTCTGGACCCAGTAAATACCCTCTCTGGACCCGGTAAATACCCTCTTCTGGACCCGGTAAATACCCTCTCTGGACCCGGTAAATACCCTCTCTGGACCCGGTAAATACCCTCTTCTGGACCCGGTAAATACCCTCCTCTCTCCCTAGATACCTTCTTCTGGACCCGGTAAATACCCTCTTCTGGACCCGGTAAATACCCTCTCTGGACCCGGTAAATACCCTCTTCTGGACCCGTAAATACCCTCCTCTCTCCTGGTAGATACCTTCTTCTGGACCCGGTAAATACGCCCGGTGGTCGCCATGGAGAGCCTGGAGAAACAGCTGATCTGCCCGATCTGTCTGGAGATCTTCACCAAGCCGGTGGTGATCCTGCCCTGCCAACACAACCTGTGCAGGAAGTGTGCCAACGACGTGTTCCAGGTACACACACACACACACACACACACACCACACACACACACACACACACACACACACACACACAACACACACACTTCTGTTGTCATTGTGTGTCTCTCTGAAGTTGCTAAAGGCTTTCTTTGGTTGTTTTGTGTCTCTTGAAGTAAACAGACGTAGTTTCTTGTATTTTTGTGTGTCTCTTAGGGGTGTAACGGTTAACATAATTCACGGTTCGGTACGTACCTCGGTTTGGGGGTCACGGTTCGGTACAACAAGAAAAAGCAAAAAAAAATGTCCCAAATGCATAATTCCAGGTTTGTTGCTATTTATTTTTGAACATTAGAGCAAGTTTCAGTATAAAAATAAGGAACTCTAACATTTTGAATAATTAACTGTATTACACAGTTAAAAACAAACCGCTTTAGAGAGCTCTCTCCTGACAGACTGAGCGTCCGCGGGGGGGGGGGGGGGAGCTTTAGAGAGCTCTCTCCTGACAGACTGAGGCTCTGATAACCTCAGCCCAGTGAGGTAAAGGCGCACCTTTTATGATCATTATAGTTATAAAACAATAAGAGAATAGATGAAAAACAGGTATAAAATACTATATGACAGTAAAAAAAAGTTGTTATTAATAAAGAAGAAAACAGTTTGAAAGGAGAGTGATTTGTAAAATATCCAAAAAGAAAATCTGCTTCCAGTTCTGTTTCATCTGGTGGTGAGAGATGTTTCCATATCTCTTCATGTTGCTCTCAAAGTGCTCCAGATTGATGCTTTTAATTTCAACATTTAGAGGAGGTGAGGACCCCCCTAGAGGAGGTTAGGTCCCCCTAGAGGAGGTGAGGACCCCCCTAGAGGAGGTTAGGTCCCCCTAGAGGAGGTGAGGACCCCCCTAGAGGAGGTCAGGTCCCCCTAGAGGAGGTGAGGACCCCCCTAGAGGAGGTGAGGACCCCCCTAGAGGAGGTTAGGTCCCCCCCCCTTAAATCATGTCCACATGGAGAGGAAACTAAATACATTTGCACACATCTTGTGTCCATGTCTTTCTGTTGTGGTGGTCATGCCACACCGTGCACGTGCATGCATGCGCGAGTCATGGTGAGTGTCTGCATTTGGGGGGGGGGGCGCGCCAGCTAAAATCTTGCCTAGGGCAGCAAATTGGTCAGGGCCGGCCCTGGTTGTTGTAGTCCACAGGAACCCGAAATGTTCCCACACAGCTGATTTAAAAGAAGCAGGTGGGTCCTAGCTCCTGCGTGTTTTCTGAACTCCATACTAACTCTCTTCTACTTGTATTTTGTTCGTTTTGTTGTGTTTTCTTCTTCTTCTTCATTTGTTGTTTAAAAGTGCTTGTGACACCATCCCACCTATTGTTGTGCAATGCAATGTTGGGCTACTAGTCATCTCGAACCATCAGTTTAAAAATGAATTTGCGATACCGTATTGATAAATATCAATAATTTCGAATATCGCGGGAAAAGTCCTTCACTCAGTTTCCTTTTTCGGGACGAAGGCGGAAGTGCGTCACAAAGGGCCATATTTATTCTGCTCCCATTGAGCCAGACAGGGACAGAAGGGATTTGTCACGCGTAGAGATGGTTCGACGATGCGTTGTGTCTGGCTGTTCCAATACAGCAAATGAGGAACTTAACATCAGCATACATAGCTTTCCAACGGATGTCAAGCGTCAGCGCACATGGGAGAAAACGTGCAGAACACAAGGGCTGGCTGGTCTGTGATGAACCCCACATCGACCTACATATGCAGCGCCCACTTTCTGGCCCAGAATTTCGAGGAAAGGCCTTTGTTGATGGCTGAAACTGGGATTTTAGTGAGAGAGGAGGGCCGGCGCAAATGATCCATTGAGTCGCCATGGTTTCAGGCACAGGAAACACATGGACTATGCTCTCAGTAAACACGAAGCACAGCTCATGCAATAGCTATGGAGAGAAATACAAACTACAGACAGTGCGTGAAATCTGACCATGGATCTATCCTCCATCAACTACTCAACCCAGAGGGCCGACAGGGAGAGATCATTGAGAAACATCGGGAACACAGGTAAAGTTTTACTGACATCATTCTCACATACAAATCAGCAAAGCTTCTGTGTGTGAAACAGTATCTGCTTTAGTATGAAACGTACCTTCAGCTCATGAAATCAGAAGGAAGTAGACAATGAAAATAAATAAAATAGTTTACAAACCATTCCACATTGTTCAAGCGTTGTAGATCGAGAGGTATCTCGATCGTCGGGGGGGTTGTCGTCTCCACTGTCCGACTCGGAGTTAATTTCATCCGATTCAGAGGCATATGGTTCGAATCTGTAGGGCATAGAGTCAATATCGTCTACGAGGCTATCACTATCAGATGCTTCATCCTCATATGAGCTCTCAGACACATTCAAAATCAAACTACAATCGCTGTCGGAGCTTGCTGCTGTGTGCGCCATCGTTTGTTTGCATACAGATACTGGACTCCGGAAGCGTTCGTCTTCCCTCTGTGACGCGGCACACCTTTTCGCGGGAGTTTAAGAATCCCAGAGCAGACCCAGAGAAGATCCAGAATATGGTCACATTGAAGGGCAGATTAACGGTTATCAAAGTACACATTTTCAAAAATCACTTCAGTAACGGTTTCAAGGGGACATTATTTACTGAAATGAATGGTTTGGATGATGGGGGGGAAACCGTGTCACAAGCACTTTAAGGGCGGCTGGCAAACAGCTTTTAGGCGCAATACCGCCCCCTGGGTTTATATAGTGTAGTGGATACTGCCCTGAGTGACAGACTTTGTCCCCTTCGTCGTGTGACTGCATGAACCGAGCCGTGACGTTTCGGGACGAATACGGATACCGTCTCTTTGTTGTTGTTTTGAGTTTTTCTGTCGTTTCTTGTTTCCCTTCTCGTATCGTCTTGGGTCTCTTTGTTGTTGTGAAGATCTTTCTTTAG
The DNA here is from genome assembly GCA_011823955.1 of Dissostichus mawsoni. Classification (NCBI taxonomy): domain Eukaryota; kingdom Metazoa; phylum Chordata; class Actinopteri; order Perciformes; family Nototheniidae; genus Dissostichus; species Dissostichus mawsoni. Next base: position 839,536 of record JAAKFY010000004.1, on the reverse strand, counting down.
TTGCTTTGGGTTTTTTTGTCTCTCTATTTGAGCTGTTTTGTGCCTTTATGTCTTTGTGACTGTAGTTATTGTTTGTGTCTCCATGTAGTTGTTTGTGTCTCCATGTAGTTGTCTGTGTCTCCGTGTAGTTGTTTGTGTCTCCGTGTAGTTGTCTGTGTCTCCGTGTAGTTGTTTGTGTCTCCATGTAGTTGTCTGTGTCTCCGTGTAGTTGTTTGTGTCTCCGTGTAGTTGTCTGTGTCTCCATGTAGTTGTTTGTGTCTCCGTGTAGTTGTTTGTGTCTCCGTGTAGTTGTCTGTGTCTCCGTGTAGTTGTCTGTGTCTCCGTGTAGTTGTTTGTGTCTCCGTGTAGTTGTCTGTGTCTCCGTGTAGTTGTCTGTGTCTCCATGTAGTTGTCTGTGTCTCCATGTAGTTGTCTGTGTCTCCATGTAGTTGTCTGTGTCTCCATGTAGTTGTTTGTGTCTCCATGTAGTTGTTTGTGTCTCTGAGTTGTTGTTTGTGTCTCCGTGTAGTTGTTTGTGTCTCCGTGTAGTTGTTTGTGTAGTTGTCTGTGTCTCCGTGTAGTTGTCTGTGTCTCCGTGTAGTTGTTTGTGTCCATGTAGTTGTCTGTGTCTCCATGTAGTTGTCTGTGTCTCCATGTAGTTGTCTGTGTCTCCGTGTAGTTGTCTGTGTCTCCGTGTAGTTGTCTGTGTCTCCGTGTAGTTGTTTTGTCTCCATGTAGTTGTCTGTGTCTCCGTGTAGTTGTTTGTGTCTCCATGTAGTTGTCTGTGTCTCCATGTAGTTGTCTGTGTCTCCATGTAGTTGTCTGTGTCTCCGTGTAGTTGTCTGTGTCTCCATGTAGTTGTTTGTGTCTCCGTGTAGTTGTTTGTGTCTCCGTGTAGTTGTCTGTGTCTCCGTGTAGTTGTCGTGTAGTTGTCTGTGTCTCCGTGTAGTTGTCTGTGTCTCCGTGTAGTTGTCTGTGTCTCCGTGTAGTTGTTTGTGTCCATGTAGTTGTCTGTGTCTCCATGTAGTTGTCTGTGTCTCCATGTAGTTGTCTGTGTCTCCATGTAGTTGTTTGTGTCTCCGTGTAGTTGTTTGTGTCTCCGTGTAGTTGTTTGTGTAGTTGTTTGTGTCTCCATGTAGTTGTTTGTGTCTCCGTGTAGTTGTCTGTGTCTCCGTGTAGTTGTCTGTGTCTCCGTGTAGTTGTTTGTGTCTCCGTGTAGTTGTCTGTGTCTCCGTGTAGTTGTCTGTGTCTCCGTGTATTGTCTGTGTCTCCGTGTAGTTTTTTGTGTCTCCATGTAGTTGTTGTGTCTCCATGTAGTTGATTGTGTCTCTATGTAGTTGTTTGTGTCTCCATGTAGTTTGTTTGTGTCCTCCGTGTAGTTTTTGTGTCTCCATGTAGTTGATTGTGTCTCTATGTAGTTGTTTGTGTCTCCGTGTAGTTTGTGTGTCTCCGTGTAGTTGTTTGTGTCTCCGTGTAGTTGTGTGTCTCCGTGTAGTTGTCTGTGTCTCCGTGTAGTTGTCTGTGTCTCCGTGTAGTTGTGTGTCTCCGTGTAGTTGTCTGTGTCTCCGTGTAGTTGTTTGTGTCTCCATGTAGTTGTTTGTGTCTCTGAGTTGTTGTTTGTGTCTCCATGTAGTTGTTTGTGTCTCCATGTTGTTTGTTTGTGTCTCTGAGTTGTTGTCTGTGTCTCCATGTAGTTGTTTGTGTCTCCATGTTGTTGTTTGTGTCTCTGAGTTGTTGTCTGTGTCTCCATGTAGTTGTTTGTGTCTCCATGTTGTTTGTTTGTGTCTCTGAGTTGTTGTTTGTGTCTCCATGTAGTTGTTTGTGTCTCCATGTTGTTTGTTTGTCTCTCTGAGTTTGTGTCTGTTTCTCCATGTAGTTGTTTGTGTCTCCATGTTGTTTGTTTGTCTCTCTGAGTTGTTGTCTGTTTCTCCATGTAGTTGTTTGTGTCTCCATGTTGTTTGTTTGTCTCTCTGAGTTGTTGTCTGTTTCTCCATGTAGTTGTTTGTGTCTCCATGTTGTTTGTTTGTCTCTCTGAGTTGTGTCTGTTTCTCCATGTAGTTGTTTGTGTCTCCATGTTGTTTGTTTGTCTCTCTGAGTTGTTGTCTGTTTCTCCATGTAGTTGTTTGTGTCTCCATGTTGTTTGTTTGTCTCTCTGAGTTGTTGTCTGTGTCTCCATGTAGTTGGCTGCTTTCGTTTATACCAATATGGTATAGAAAAATCTCCCATACAATAATAATAATAATAATAATAATTCATTACATTTATTTAGCGCTTTTCCAAGTGCAAAAAGACCTTTAAATTACATAATTTTACATATATCAGACATGTATTACATCTGTAAAACATCACATATCTATATGTGATGCCCCGCCCCTTTACCTCTCTGATGCCCCGCCCCTTTACCTGTGTGATGCCCCGCCCCCTGCAGGCCTCCAACCCATACCTGACGACGAGGAGCGGCTCCACGGTTCGTCCGGCGGGCGGTTCAGATGCCCGTCCTGCAGACACGAGGTGGTTCTGGACCGGCACGGGGTCTACGGCCTGCAGAGGAACCTGCTGGTGGAGAACATCATCGACATGTTCAACCAGGCAGCGCCAGGTAAACAGAACCTCATCGACATGTTCAACCAGGGCAGCGCCAGGTAAACAGAACCTCATCGACATGTTCAACCAGGGCAGCCCAGGTAAACAGAACCTCATCGACATGTTCAACCAGGCAGCGCCAGGTAAACAGAACCTCATCGACATGTTCAACCAGGGCAGCGCCAGGTAAACACCTGAGAACACAGGTAACACACAACCCTGAAAATAAAGAGACGTACCGAATACACCTGCACCCTGTATTAGAAAGTAGGTTTAACATATTCTGAGTCCAAGTTTAATAATCCTGAGTTTAATAATCCTGAGTTAACTGTACAGTGACTCAGCAGTCTGAGGGTAATCAGGATGTTTACAGTGACTCAGCAGTCTGAGGGTAATCAGGATGTTTACAGTGACTCAGCAGTCTGAGGGTAAACAGGATGTTTACAGTGACTCAGCAGTCTGAGGGTAATCAGGATGTTTACAGTGACTCAGCAGTCTGAGGGTAATCAGGATGTTTACAGTGACTCAGCAGTCTGAGGGTAATCAGGATGTTTACAGTGACTCAGCACTCTGAGGGTAAACAGGATGTTTACAGTGACTCAGCAGTCTGAGGGTAAACGGATGTTTACAGTGACTCAGCACTCTGAGGTAATCAGGATGTTTACAGTGACTCAGCACTCTGAGGGTAAACAGGATGTTTACAGTGACTCAGCAGTCTGAGGGTAATCAGGATGTTTACAGTGACTCAGCAGTCTGAGGGTAATCAGGATGTTTACAGTGACTCAGCAGTCTGAGGGTAATCAGGATGTTTACAGTGACTCAGCACTCTGAGGGTAAACAGGATGTTTACAGTGACTCAGCAGTCTGAGGGTAATCAGGATGTTTACAGTGACTCAGCAGTCTGAGGGTAAACAGGATGTTTACAGTGACTCAGCAGTCTGAGGGTAATCAGGATGTTTACAGTGACACAGCACTCTGAGGGTAAACAGGATGTTTACAGTGACTCAGCACTCTGAGGGTAATCAGGATGTTTACAGTGACTCAGCACTCTGAGGGTAGTCAGGATGTTTACAGTGACTCAGCAGTCTGAGGTAATCAGGATGTTTACAGTGACTCAGCACTCTGAGGGTAATCAGATGTTTACAGTGACTCAGCAGTCGAGGGTAATCAGGATGTTTACAGTGACTCAGCAGTCTGAGGGTAATCAGGATGTTTACAGTGACTCAGCAGTCTGAGGGTAAACAGGATGTTTACAGTGACTCAGCAGTCTGAGGGTAACAGGATGTTTACAGTGACTCAGCAGTCTGAGGGTAATCAGGATGTTTACAGTGACTCAGCAGTCTGAGGGTAAACAGGATGTTTACAGTGACTCAGCAGTCTGAGGGTAAACAGGATGTTTACAGTGACTCAGCAGTCTGAGGGTAAACAGGATGTTTACAGTGACTCAGCACTCTGAGGGTAAACAGGATGTTTACAGTGACTCAGCACTTTGAGGGTAATCAGGATGTTTACAGTGACTCAGCAGTCTGAGGGTAATCAGGATGTTTACAGTGACTCAGCAGTCTGAGGGTAATCAGGATGTTTACAGTGACTCAGCAGTCTGAGGGTAAACAGGATGTTTACAGTGACTCAGCAGTCTGAGGTAAACAGGATGTTTACAGTGACTCAGCACTCTGAGGGTAAACAGGATGTTTACAGTGACTCAGCACTTTGAGGTAATCAGGATGTTTACAGTGACTCAGCAGTCTGAGGGTAATCAGGATGTTTTACAGTGACTCAGCAGTCTGAGGGTAATCAGGATGTTACAGTGACTCAGCACTCTGAGGTAATCAGGATGTTTACAGTGACTCAGCAGTCTGAGGGTAATCAGGATGTTTACAGTGACTCAGCACTCTGAGGGTAAACAGGATGTTTACAGTGACTCAGCACTCTGAGGGTAATCAGGATGTTTACAGTGACTCAGCACTTTGAGGGTAATCAGGATGTTTACAGTGACTCAGCAGTCTGAGGGTAATCAGGATGTTTACAGTGACTCAGCACTGAGGGTAAACAGGATGTTTACAGTGACTCAGCACTCTGAGGTAATCAGGATGTTTACAGTGACTCAGCACTCTGAGGGTAATCAGGATGTTACAGTGACTCAGCAGTCTGAGGTAATCAGGATGTTTTACAGTGACTCAGCACTCTGAGGGTAATCAGGATGTTTACAGTGACTCAGCACTCTGAGGGTAATCAGGATGTTTACAGTGACTCAGCAGTCTGAGGGTAAACAGGATGTTTACAGTGACTCAGCAGTCTGAGGTTAAACAGGATGTTTACAGTGACTCAGCAGTCTGAGGTTAAACAGGATGTTTACAGTGACTCAGCAGTCTGAGGGTAAACAGGATGTTTACAGTGACTCAGCACTATGATGACAGGTGTTAGCTGTTAGCTCTATTTTTAAATGTGTGTCAGTGAGACAGCAGCCCCTGCTTTCTAAAAACACGTTCAGTAACAATCACATCCAAACAGAGAAATATATAAGATGTGCAGCTTTAGAGTTCATGAAGAACTTCAATGTGCCAGAGATTACCCAAAAAGAAGAGAGTACAAAAAGGTAAAAAATATAAACAAATATCAAGAATGAAATAAATACATATATACACAATAGAGTGAAGAAGATCAACAGGGCCTATACAGACTATCAGAACGGTCCTGTCTGTCTTATTGTCTCGTGTTGTTTATGAAGGCCCCTCACACCACAGTGTTAAACCCTGTTCTGGTCCTGGTTGTGTCCAGCAGGCCGGCCCCGGAGCAGCAGCTGGAGCCCAGGTGTGAGACTCATGAAGAGGAGAAGATCAACATCTACTGCGTGTCCTGCAGCGTGCCCACCTGCTCGCTGTGCAAGGTGTTCGGACCGCACAGAGACTGCATGGTGGCTCCGCTGGAGGCCATCTGCACCCAGCAGAAGGTGAGAGGGGACAGGAGGTCATGTGACCGTGCTGTAGTTCCTCTGTAGTTCCCTGTAGTTCCCCTGTAGTTCCCTGTAGTTCCCCTGTAGTTCCCCTGTAGTTCCTCTGTAGTTCCTCTGTAGTTCCCCTGTAGTTCCTCTGTAGTTCCTCTGTAGTTCCTCTGTAGTTCCTCTGTAGTTCCCCTGTAGTTCCCCTGTAGTTCCTTTGTAGTTCCTCTGTAGTTCCTCTGTAGTTCCCTGTAGTTCCTCTGTAGTTCCTCTGTAGTTCCCCTGTAGTTCCCCTGTAGTTCCCCTGTAGTTCCCTGTAGTTCCTCTGTAGTTCCCCTGTAGTTCCTCTGTAGTTCCCCTGTAGTTCCCTGTAGTTCCCTCTGTAGTTCCCCTGTAGTTCCTCTGTAGTTCCCTGTAGTTCCTCTGTAGTTCCCCTGTAGTTCCCCTGTAGTTCCTCTGTAGTTCCTCTGTAGTTCCCCTGTAGTTCCTCTGTAGTTCCCCTGTAGTTCCTCTGTAGTTCCTCTGTAGTTCCTCTGTAGTTCCCCTGTAGTTCCTCTGTAGTTCCCCTGTAGTTCCTGTAGTTCCCTGTAGTTCCCCTGTAGTTCCCCTGTAGTTCCCTGTAGTTCCTCTGTAGTTCCCCTGTAGTTCCTCTGTAGTTCCTCTGTAGTTCCCCTGTAGTTCCCCTGTAGTTCCCTGTGGTTCCCCTGTGGTTCCCCTGTGGTTCCCCTGTGTTCCTCTGTGGTTCCCCTGTGGTTCCCCTGTGGTTCCCTGTAGTTCCTCTGTAGTTCCTCTGTAGTTCCTCTGTAGTTCCCCTGTAGTTCCTCTGTAGTTCCTCTGTAGTTCCTCTGTAGTTCCCCTGTAGTTCCTCTGTAGTTCCCCTGTAGTTCCCCTGTAGTTCCCCTGTAGTTCCTCTGTAGTTCCTCTGCAGTTCCTCTGTAGTTCCTCTGTAGTTCCCCTGTAGTTCCCCTGTAGTTCCCCTGTAGTTCCTCTGTAGTTCCTCTGTAGTTCCCCTGTAGTTCCTCTGTAGTTCCCTGTAGTTCCCTGTAGTTCCCTGTAGTTCCTCTGTAGTTCCTCTGTAGTTCCCCTGTAGTTCCCTGTAGTTCCCCTGTAGTTCCCCTGTAGTTCCTCTGTAGTTCCCTGTAGTTCCCCTGTAGTTCCTCTGTAGTTCCCCTGTAGTTCCCCTGTAGTTCCTCTGTAGTTCCCCTGTAGTTCCTCTGTAGTTCCCCTGTAGTTCCTCTGTAGTTCCCCTGTAGTTCCTCTGTAGTTCCTCTGTAGTTCCCCTGTAGTTCCCCTGTAGTTCCTCTGTAGTTCCTCTGTAGTTCCCCTGTAGTTCCCCTGTAGTTCCTCTGTAGTTCCCCTGTAGTTCCCCTGTAGTTCCCCTGTAGTTCCTCTGTAGTTCCTCTGTAGTTCCCCTGTAGTTCCCCTGTGGTTCCCCTGTGGTTCCCCTGTGTTCCTCTGTGGTTCCCCTGTGGTTCCCCTGTGGTTCCCTCTAGTTCCTCTGTAGTTCCCCTGTAGTTCCCCTGTAGTTCCTCTGTAGTTCCTCTGTAGTTCCCCTGTAGTTCCCCTGTAGTTCCCCTGTAGTTCCTCTGTAGTTCCTCTGTAGTTCCTCTGTAGTTCCCCTGTAGTTCCCTGTAGTTCCCCTGCAGTTCCTCTGCAGTTCCTCTGTAGTTCCCCTGTAGTTCCTCTGTAGTTCCTCTGTAGTTCCCCTGTAGTTCCCCTGTAGTTCCCCTGTAGTTCCCTGTAGTTCCTCTGTAGTTCCCCTGCAGTTCCTCTGTAGTTCCTCTGTAGTTCCTCTGTAGTTCCCCTGTAGTTCCCTGTAGTTCCTCTGTAGTTCCTCTGTAGTTCCCCTGTAGTTCCCCTGTAGTTCCCTGCAGTTCCTCTGTTTCCTCTGTAGTTCCCCTGTAGTTCCTCTGTAGTTCCTCTGTAGTTCCCCTGTAGTTCCCCTGTAGTTCCCTGTAGTTCCCCTGTAGTTCCCCTGTAGTTCCCCTGTAGTTCCCCTGCAGTTCCTGCAGTTCCTCTGTAGTTCCCCTGTAGTTCCCCTGTAGTTCCCCTGTAGTTCCCCTGTAGTTCCTCTGTAGTTCCCCTGTAGTTCCCCTGTAGTTCCCCTGTAGTTCCCCTGTAGTTCCTCTGTAGTTCCTCTGTAGTTCCTCTGTAGTTCCCCTGTAGTTCCTCTGTAGTTCCCCTGTAGTTCCCCTGTAGTTCCCCTGTAGTTCCTCTGTAGTTCCCCTGTAGTTCCTCTGTAGTTCCCTGTAGTTCCCCTGTAGTTCCTCTGTAGTTCCTGTAGTTCCCCTGTAGTTCCTCTGTAGTTCCCCTGTAGTTCCTCTGTAGTTCCCCTGTAGTTCCCCTGTAGTTCCCCTGTAGTTCCCCTGTAGTTCCCCTGTAGTTCCTCTGTAGTTCCCCTGTAGTTCCCCTGTAGTTCCTCTGTAGTTCCCCTGTAGTTCCTCTGTAGTTCCCCTGTAGTTCCCCTGTAGTTCCTCTGTAGTTCCTCTGTAGTTCCCCTGTAGTTCCCCTGTAGTTCCCCTGTAGTTCCCTGTAGTTCCCCTGTAGTTCCTCTGTAGTTCCTCTGTAGTTCCCCTGTAGTTCCCCTGTAGTTCCTCTGTAGTTCCTCTGTAGTTCCCTGTAGTTCCCCTGTAGTTCCCCTGTGTTCCCCTGTAGTTCCCCTGTAGTTCCTCTGTGTTCCCCTGTGTTCCCCTGTAGTTCCTCTGTAGTTCCCTGTAGTTCCCCTGCAGTTCCTCTGTAGTTCCCCTGTAGTTCCTCTGTAGTTCCTCTGTAGTTCCCTGTAGTTCCCTGTAGTTCCCCTGTAGTTCCCCTGTAGTTCCCCTGTAGTTCCTCTGTAGTTCCTCTGTAGTTCCCCTGTAGTTCCTCTGTAGTTCCCCTGTAGTTCCTCTGTAGTTCCCTGTAGTTCCTCTGTAGTTCCCTGTAGTTCCTCTGTAGTTCCCCTGTAGTTCCTCTGTAGTTCCCCTGTAGTTCCCCTGTAGTTCCTCTGTAGTTCCTCTGTAGTTCCCCTGTAGTTCCTCTGTAGTTCCCCTGTAGTTCCCCTGTAGTTCCCTGTAGTTCCCCTGTAGTTCCTCTGTAGTTCCCTGTAGTTCCCCTGTAGTTCCCCTGTAGTTCCTCTGTAGTTCCCTGTAGTTCCTCTGTAGTTCCCTGTAGTTCCCCTGTAGTTCCCCTGTAGTTCCTCTGTAGTTCCCCTGTAGTTCCTCTGTAGTTCTCTGTAGTTCCCTGTAGTTCCCCTGTAGTTCTCCCTGTAGTTCCTCTGTAGTCCTCTGTAGTTCCCCTGTAGTTCCTCTGTAGTTCCCCTGTAGTTCCTCTGTAGTTCCTGTAGTTCCTCTGTAGTTCCTCTGTAGTTCCCTGTAGTTCCCCTGTAGTTCCTGTAGTTCCTCTGTAGTTCCTCTGTAGTTCCCCTGTAGTTCCCCTGTAGTTCCTCTGTAGTTCCTCTGTAGTTCCCTGTAGTTCCCCTGTAGTTCCTCTGTAGTTCCCCTGTAGTTCCCCTGTAGTTCCTCTGTAGTTCCTCTGTAGTTCCCCTGTAGTTCCTCTGTAGTTCCTCTGTAGTTCCCCTGTAGTTCCCCTGTAGTTCCCCTGTAGTTCCCCTGTAGTTCCCCTGTAGTTCCCTGTAGTTCCTCTGTAGTTCCCCTGTAGTTCCTCTGTAGTTCCCTGTAGTTCCCCTGTAGTTCCCCTGTAGTTCCCCTGTAGTTCCTCTGTAGTTCCCCTGTAGTTCCTCTGTAGTTCCCCTGTAGTTCCCTGTAGTTCCCCTGTAGTTCCCTCTGTAGTTCCTCTGTAGTTCCCCTGTAGTTCCCCTGTAGTTCCCCTGTAGTTCCCCTGTAGTTCCCCTGTAGTTCCCCTGTAGTTCCCCTGTAGTTCCTCTGTAGTTCCTCTGTAGTTCCCCTGTAGTTCCTCTGTAGTTCCCCTGTAGTTCCCCTGTAGTTCCCCTGTAGTTCCCTGTAGTTCCCCTGTAGTTCCTCTGTAGTTCCCCTGTAGTTCCCCTGTAGTTGTGTACCATCTACTAAACGGACCAGTCAGACTTCCTGTGTCTCTGTGGAGGGGAACACAAATACAAGAAAATACATCTGTTAACATCATACTGTGTGTGTGTGTGTGTGTGTGTGTGTGTGTGTGTGTGTGTGTGTGTGTGTGTGTGTGTGTGTGTGTGTGTGTGTTGTGTGTGTGTGTGTGTGTGTGTGTGTGTGTGTGTGTGTGTGTGTGTGTGTGTGTGTGTGTGTGTGTGTGTGTGTGTGTAGGCAGAGCTCACTGACTGTATCTCCTCTCTGGTGGGGACCAATGAGAGGACTCAGGCCATCATCAGTCAGCTGGAGGACACCTGCAGGACCGTCGACGTGAGTCCAACTTCCATCAGAACGTTTCATATAATTGTTTATTTGTGAATAACTCGAGGGACTTTTTCTCACATGCCCAACGGTGAAGGGGAAATCTGAAAATGTAGAAATAATATTTGAAGTTATGATCCATTTTTATAAAAACCTGTCTGAAAATGAGCTGATCAGATTTTGGGAACTTTATGATGTCATAACGATGTTTTGTCTTGTGTATCTATTAGCCAATCAGCAACCAAGGTAACCCCCCCACCTTATCACCTGAATCTCCTCCTAGAGCACCATTGAGTTCTTTTTAACCAAATCTCTCTCAGAGGGGCGTGGGGAGGGGCTCCTTATTTTCATCTAAAGTAACAGACAGAGAATCAGCACTTTGGAAACAGGGACTGAAACAGAGGGGATCATGGGTAATGCTGCAATGATTTTTGGTGTTTCAGCCAATCAGAGACAGGCTCTGGATATATCTGAGACCTGGATATATTGATGAGAAACAGTATCATAGGGGACCTTTAATGTGATGTGTGTGACGATGCGTTCAGGAGAGCGGGCGGCGTCAGAAGTCCCAGGTGTGCGAGGCGTGTGATCAGCTGTTCGCTCTGCTGGAGGAGAGGAAGGCGATGCTGACGCTGAGGATCAGCTGTGAGCAGGAGGAGAAGCTGCTGTACGTCAGGAGCCTCAGCAGGAAGTACAGAGAACACCTGGAGAACACTGCTCTCTGCTGGAGAGCAGCCTGAGGGCGCTGGACACCAAGGAGATGGCCCAGTTCCTGCAGGTGAGTCTGAACGCACCACACTGAACGCACCACACTGAGAGCCTGAACGCACCACAGAGCCTGAACGCACCACACTGAACGCACCACACTGAGAGCCTGGACGCACACAGAGCCTGAACGCACCACACTGAACGCACCACACTGAGAGCCTGGACACACCACAGAGCCTGAACGCACCACACTGAACGCACACACTGAGAGCCTGGACGCACCACAGAGCCTGAACGCACCACACTGAACGCACCACACTGAGAGCCTGGACGCACACAGAGCCTGAACGCACCACACTGAACGCACCGTACTGAGAGCCTGGACGCACCACAGAGCCTGAACGCACCACACTGAACGCACCACACTGAGAGCCTGAACGCACCACATGACGCACCACGCTGAACGCACCACGCTGAACGCACCACACTGAACGCACACACTGAGAGCCTGAACGCACCACAGAGCCTGAACGCACCACACTGAACGCACCACACTGAATGCACCACACTGAGAGCCTGAACGCACCACGCTGAACGCACCACGCTGAACGCACCACACTGAACGCACCACACTGAACGCACCACACTGAGAGCCTGAACGCACCACAGAGCCTGAACGCACCACACTGAACGCACCACACTGAGAGCACCACACTGAGAGCCTGAACGCACCACATAGCCTGAACGCACCACACTGAACGCACCACACTGAGAGCCTGAACGCACCACATAGCCTGAACGCACCACGCTGAACGCACCACACTGAGAGCCTGAACGCACCACAGAGCCTGAACGCACCACACTGAACGCACCACACTGAGAGCCTGAACGCACCACAGAGCGCACCACACAGAGAGCCTGAACACACCACACAGAGCCTGAACGCACCACATAGAGAAAGCTTGAACGCCGCACCACATAGAAAAGCCTGAACGCACCACGCTGAACGCACCACAGTGAACACACCATAGAGAGCCTAAACGCACCACAGTAAACACACCACAGAGAGCCTGAACGCACCACACTGAACGCACCACAGAGAGCCTGAACGCACCACAGAGAGCCTGAACGCACCACAGTAAACACACCACAGAGAGCCTGAACGCACCACACTGAACGCACCACAGAGAGCCTGAACGCACCACAGAGAGCCTGAACGCACCACAGAGAGCCTGAACGCACCACAGAGCTTGAACGCACCACAGGGAGCAGCGCTTTAGACAGACACGTAGATGTTCTCAGAGGAAAAGACCTACAGCAACTACAGACAGTTTTATTTCTAAATGAACGTTAACAACTGAAGAGTCTTTTATTTTTGAAATAATAGACCTTAACAACTCAAGTGTATTTTATTTTGAAATGAATGCACTTTAACAACTTTATCTTCTCCTCCACAGACGGCCAAACCTCTGCTGCAGAAGTGAGTCTCTCCCCCATGGATTCATAGTAATAATAATATTAATCACAGTTATAATTGGACTTATTAAATGTGTGTGTGCAGGATGGTGGAGGGCTCGGACACCTCTCACCTGGATCCGTTATTAAATGTGTGTGTGCAGGATGGTGGAGGGCTCGGACACCTCTCACCTGGATCCGTTATTAAATGTGTGTGGCAGGATGGTGGAGGGCTCGGACACCTCTCACCTGGATCAGTTATTAAATGTGTGTGTGCAGGATGGTGGAGGGCTCGGACACCTCTCACCTGGATCAGTTATTAAATGTGTGTGTGCAGGATGGTGGAGGGCTCGGACACCTCTCACCTGGATCAGTTATTAAATGTTGTGTGTGCAGGATGGTGGAGGGCTCGGACACCTCTCACCTGGATCCGTTATTAAATGTGTGTGTGTGTGCAGGATGGTGGAGGGCTCGGACACCTCTCACCTGGATCCGTTATTAAATGGTGTGTGTGTGCAGGATGGTGGAGGGCTCGGACACCTCTCACCTGGACCAGGTGACGCCCGGCTACGAGAACATGGATCACCTGACAGGAAGCTTTGAGCCTCAGAGACGAGCGCTGATGGGCGTCGACTTCATAAAACGTGAGAAACATCTCAACGTCCAATCAGAGACGAGACGCCTGAACCTCACACTAACCGCAGGAGATCATTGGCTGGTGTGAGGCTGCATTCAGGTGCTACTAATATGTTTGTTTGCTAGCGTGTTAGCATGGGACTGCAGCAGTGGTTATTGACGTGTTAAAGGATGAAGTTAAAGTGGGGGCATGTTTATATCTTAGCATTGATTCTGCTATTTAGTTAGCATGCTAGTTTGTCTGCATGTGTCTGCATGTATTAGAATGCTAACAAATGGAGCTACAGAAAGCCTTCCACATCAGCAGTTTATACTTTAAGGGTTAAACTGCTAATGCTTTAGCATTGAGTTAACATGAATGAATCAGTTCATGTGGTAGCATGCTAACATGTTGTTAATGCTATTGTGTTAGCATGGGGCTAATATCTTAGCGCTATGTTCACATTAACATGCTGTCTCCTCAGTTGATGAAGATGATGATGATGATGATGATGAAGAAGAAGAAGAGTGGCAGAGGAGGTCAGAAGGAAAGCCTCAACCAATCAGAAGCCTCCTCTGATTACCTCAGCCAATCAGAAGCCTCCTCTGATGACCTCAGCCAATCAGCTGCCTCCTCTGATGACTTCAGCCAATCAGCTGCCTCCTCTGATGACTTCAGCCAATCAGCTGCCTCCTCTGATTACCTCAGCCAATCAGCTGCCTCCTCTGATGACTTCAGCCAATCAGAAGGCTCCTCTGATGACTTCAGCCAATCAGCTGCCTCCTCTGATGACTTCAGCCAATCAGAAGGCCCCTGATGACCTCAGCCACTCAGCTGCCTCCTCTGATGACCTCAGCCAATCAGCTTCCTTCTCTGTCTCCTGCTCAGTCTTCAGGTGTTCAGCTATTAGCCACGCCCCCTCAGAGACCTTCAGAGGCCCGCCCACCATGACATCATCGACGAGCGGCCCTGCCCCCTCCTCGTCCACACAGGCCCCGCCTACCACTAACCCCGCCCCCCAGGTATGACATCACACGCTGCATTCAGTCATTCAGACTTAATGGAATTATTATTTAAAACAATTCTGATGATTTCAGGGATTTTTCATTTAAATCTGTTTGAACTTATTATTAATATTTCGATTTAATAATAAATTCATGACACTAAAAGGTTCTCCTCCTCTCCTCCTCTCCTCCTCTCCTCTCTCCTCCTCTCCCCCTCCTCTCCTCTCCTCCTCTCCTCCTCTCCCCCTCCTCTCCTCTCCTCCCCCTCTTCTCCTCCTCTCCTCTCCTCCCCCCTCCTCTCCCCCTCCTCTCCCCCTCCTCTCCTCCTCTCCCCCCCTCTCCTCCTCTCCCCCTCCTCTCCTCTCCTCCTCTCCTCCTCTCCCCCTCCTCTCCTCTCCTCCCCCTCCTCTCCTCCTCTCCTCTCCTCCCCCCTCCTCTCCCCCTCCTCTCCCCCTCTCCCCCTCCTCTCCTCTCCTCCCCCCTCCTCTCCCCCTCCTCTCCTCTCCCCCCCCTCCTCCTCCTCCTCTTCATCAGGAGGAGTCAGAGGACGGACCGAAACACATCTTCTCGTTCAGTTGGCTCAACCAGAAGTGAAAGTATTAATAACAACGTTTCCCTGAAGCTCGCTCTGTTTTAGGAGTTATGTTTTCCATCAGTCCTTAAAGTTCAGTTGTTTCTGAAACTAGAGAGATTGTAGAAAATGAAATATGAAACTTTGTTTGTTTCTATACTTAAAATGTTGTATTGGCGGTGGAGGCGTGTGGCGCAGTGGATAGTGCGTTGGTGTTGGGATCAGGGAACACAGGTTCAAACCCCACTGCAGTCAGCATGTCGTTGTGTCCCTGAGACACTTCACCCCAAAGTGCTCCTGTGGGGATTGTCCACAGAATGTGAGTCTCTTTGGATAAAAGCGTCTAACAAGTGACATGTGATGTCATGTGATGTGATGTCATGTGATGTGATGTCATGTGATGTGATGTCATGTGATGTGATGTCATGTGATGTGATGTGATGTAATGTCATGTAATTAAAAATCAGCTGTTTCTCACTTCATGTTCTGAACTGAATACTCTGCTCACACCCTGCTGTTGTTGTTGTTGTTGTTGTTGTTGTTGACATAAGGATTCAAGGATCCTAAAGAAGACCAGTTGAGAGGAAGAGCAGATATTTATTCACAAACAGGGTCAAAATAAACACAAATAAATGATCACTTTTTATATGAAGACATTTCAAAAGACTCAAAAAGGAAGAATCAAGAGTTTAATCAAATAAACAAATGACATTAAATATATATATTTATTTAAATACAAATATGAACATAACATTTGTTTCTCTCTTTGATGTATTTTCAATCTTTAAAAGTTTTTATTTATTTGATAGTTATAAGAAAAATGTCAGAATTCTGCGATTAAAGAAATCAAATCAAATCAGTAGTCTGGGAGGAGCTTCAGGACTCTGTGGGAGGAGCTTCAGTAGTCTGGGAGGAGCTTCAGGACTCTGTGGGAGGAGCTTCAGTAGTCTGTGGGAGGAGCTTCAGTACTCTGTGGGAGGAGCTTCAGTAGTATGTGGTAGCATGTGGGAGGAGCTTCAGTAGTCTGCAGGAGGGGCTTCAGTAGTATGTGGGAGGAGCTTCAGTAGTAGGAGCATCAGTAGTATGTGGGCGGGGCTTCAGTAGTCTGTGGGAGGAGCATCAGTAGTAGGAGCTTCAGTAGTCTGTGGGAGGAGCTTCAGTAGTAGGAGCATCAGTATGTGGGCGGGGCTTCAGTAGTCTGTGGGAGGAGCATCAGTAGTCTGTGGGAGGGGCTTCAGTAGTCTGTGGGAGGGGCTTCAGTAGTAGGAGCTTCAGTAGTCTGTGGGAGGAGCTTCAGTAGTAGGACCTTCAGTAGTCTGTGGGAGGAGCTTCAGTAGTCTGTGGGAGGAGCTTCAGTAGTAGGAGCTTCAGTAGTCTGTGGGAGGAGCTTCAGTAGTAGGAGCTTCAGTAGTCTGTGGGAGGAGCTTCAGTAGTAGGAGCATCAGTAGTATGTGGGCGGGGCTTCAGTAGGGGGTCCTGAGGGGGTCTCACTTCCCGAAGCTGTCCATCAGGGCCCTGTTGCTGGTGGCCTGCTGGTTCAGCCTCTCGTTGCGGGCCATCTGCAGAACCTCCCTCAGCAGGTGGAAGGTGAGGTCCAGAGAGAGGGGGGGCTCCTCAGACCTCTTCTCCTTCTCCCCCACCCCCTCAGGGGAGCCCCCCCCCACCCGGAGGGAGAGCTCCTCCCCCAGGTGGAGCAGCAGGGGCGGGGCAAGAGCAGGGGGCGGGGCAAGAGGGGGAGGCATTCAGCAGGAGGGGGGCGAGCAGAACCACGAGCCAGAGCAGCAGCTTCATCTCCACACACACTGCACACACACACACACACACACACACACACACACACACACACCACACACCACACACACACACACACACACACACACACACACACACAACACACACACACACCACCACACACACACACACACACACACACACACACACACACACACACACACCCACAGGGAGACACACAGGAGTCTGTTTAATGTCAACCATATATTCAGCTTACAGAGGCCACCAGGTGCTTAACCCTTCCATTAGAAACTCCTGCAGCTTCAGAGAGGAGTCAGATATAGAAACCCAGATGTTCCTCATGAAGGAACATCTCCTGCAGCAACACATGCAGCATGTAGAGGACATTCAGCAGCAACACATGCAGCATGTAGAGGACATTCAGCAGCAACACATGCAGCATGTAGAGGACATTCAGCAGCAACACATACAGCATGTAGAGGACATTCAGCAGCAACACATGCAGCATGTAGAGGACATTCAGCAGCAACACATGCAGCATGTAGAGGACATTCAGAAGCAACACATGCAGCATGTAGAGGACATTCAGAAGCAACACATGCAGCATGTAGAGGACATTCAGCAGCAACACATGCAGCATGTAGAGGACATTCAGCAGCAACACATGCAGCATGTAGAGGACATTCAGCAGCAACACATGCAGCATGTAGAGGACATTCAGCAGCAACACATGCAGCATGTAGAGGACATTCAGCAGCAACACATGCAGCATGTAGAGGACATTCAGCAGCAACACATGCAGCATGTAGAGGACATTCAGCAGCAACACATACAGCATGTAGAGGACATTCAGCAGCAACACATGCAGCATGTAGAGGACATTCAGCAGCAACACATGCAGCATGTAGAGGACATTCAGCAGCAACACATGCAGCATGTAGAGGACATTCAGCAGCAACACATGCAGCATGTAGAGGACATTCAGCAGCAACACATGCAGCATGTAGAGGACATTCAGCAGCAACACATGCAGCATGTAGAGGACATTCAGCAGCAACACATGCAGCATGTAGAGGACATTCAGCAGCAACACATGCAGCATGTAGAGGACATTCAGCAGCAACACATACAGCATGTAGAGGACATTCAGCAGCAACACATACAGCATGTAGAGGACATTCAGCAGCAACACATACAGCATGTAGAGGACATTCAGCAGCAACACATGCAGCATGTAGAGGACATTCAGCAGCAACACATACAGCATGTAGAGGACATTCAGCAGCAACACATACAGCATGTAGAGGACATTCAGCAGCAACACATGCAGCATGTAGAGGACATTCAGCAGCTTGAGGAAACATGGCAGCGTTTACTAAAAGCTGCAAATACAAAACGCTTGATGACTAAATCGAGGGAAATTATGAAAAAAAAAAGTTGACCCAAACAAAATAAATAATTGAATGTTGGCGACTAAAAGAACAGCTGAGTTGCGCTATCATTGTTTGGGGGGGGGGGGGGTTACAAAGCATCTATCTCTGTCTCAGTCAGTCGTCTCATAACTTTAGTGTTTGTCAGGATATCTGAAGGTTACCTACGTTAGCTAGCTTACAGCAGATCAGCAGTGCAACAAGTCCTCCAACTCATACGACCAAATAGGTCGATTGTTCAAGCGCTCAATACGACCTATAGTCACGTTTTAAAGTGTAGCACCTCTAGTGGTCGCGTAAGAAACCACATGCTCCCGTTGACTGCAAACGCTCCGGAGGGTCGTTTATTCACAAACAACCCTGTCTGGAAAATCCTAAATTGTGCAATAGTTTGGCCGTTAAAATGCTTTTTGATTAGATTTCTAGTGAGAAGTGCATATTGTACTTTTAGAATCCAGGTCCAGTGGATGTGTCGGGTCTAGAGTTTGATAGATAGGAGAACGTGAACATGCGGCAGCTTCCATGTAAAGTTAGCGTCAACCCTCACGGGGTGAAAACAGTATTTCCGGTCTGGAAGTTTTCATAATAAAACCAATGATCAAATGATTTCACAGCGATATCTGCAGTAGCACTAAAACCATCACTTTAACCTTCTTGATTACACGACATTAATTGGTTTAAATTGTGTACAATGCTTTGTGTTTTTTCCTTCGATTCTGAGAGACACATTTCTTTTTTCAGAGGTTTTGATAAAACATCCACGATCCTGGATGTTTTAGCCGCAATGCACGTCGGGATTTGGTGTTTATGCGATATGAAAAATAAAATAATACTTTAATCTGCGTGTGCTTGCTTTTCTCTTGGAAGTCATCACGGCATCGTAATACACGGTTCGGCTGCATTACATACTAACATCTGCCGTAGTTCTCTATTTATAGAGCCCTGATTAGAAGACTTCTGACAAACTGGAAGAACTGCCACGGAAACTGAATACGTGACGTGGATCATAAATATATCAGCAATTAAACAACATCTTCCATTTCTCTTCACACAATACGTCTCCTTGCAGCATCAACACTAATTCAGCTGACTTTCATATTTGATCCAATCGGTAGATAGGCTGTATTTACACCCTCACGGGCACAGCTGATAGAAAGGGACTTGAGGTTTTTAAAGATATACTGATTTTCTGAACTACCTTTCCAACTCTCATGCAGTTGGCTGTTACAGGTCCATGGTGCGATGCATAGCTTCACATCGAGAGACTGAAGCTCTATTTCCTTTAGCGTTCTGTTTTAAATTCACAATAAAGTTAGTAGTCAAATTATGTTTGATATTATTATGTTTTATAGACCACTGGTTTTTTAACCCGCACCGCCTAGTGGTTAAAGCACGTTATAGAATTTAGTTGTTGAATATGTTATATTTGATGAAAACATTTAAATATTAGAGTACATACAAAGGGGGAAAGTAGAAGGTCAATGATAGAAATATAGAATAGAAACATATGAAGAAGATACTGATCTCTACAGTAACACAGTTTAGTGCCGGACGTCCAAAGATATCAACAGGAGGATCTGCAAAACAGACCAACTAATAAGGCTTTATTTAAACATTTAAACCCGCCGAGTCCAGTTTGGATAGTCTGCCGTGGTTCCATTCCATTTCAAAGAGCTGTTTGAGGCTCGGCGTAACCTTGTTGCACTGCCACTCCAACATCCAATCACAGAGCTTAAAGGTGGGGTAGGTCAGTGTGAGAAACCGGCTGGAGATACACTTGTTGTTATATTCCATGGAATGCTCTCAACGTCCCGATAGCAATGAATATCTCAGAGCTTTGACAAAAGATCCAATAAAAACAATTCATCAGTGGAAGCCGTAGCGCTGTAACAAGCACGACCAATCATCTGACCGGCTAAAGTAACTGGATGGCCTACCTGCCTGTCAGCCTTCCATCTGTGCACAAACGTATCTCGTGCCCTCATTGGTCATGTGTGTGTTGGAGGAGGGGCTCTGGAGGAAGGGGCAGATTTGTTCCGGCTGTGTATTTTCAAATTCTAGCGCACTCGAGCTGGTTTCTCCAAAATGACCTACCCCACCTTTAAGGACTAATCACAGGGTTTGTAAAGGAAAGCGGATGTTGTAGTCCCAAACGATAGCTGGGGATTCTGGGTAGTGTAGTGTCTTCGGAAACTGTAGTGTCTAAACTCCGAAAAAACTATTTGTTTCTCCGAATCGAAGGTTAAAAACACAAAAGCATTGAACACAATTTAAACCAATCAATATTGTGTAATTAAGGAACTGATGGTTTTAGTGGATGAGTAACGCAGATATCGCTGTAATCATTGATCATTGGTTTATTATGAAGGATGAGACCGGAAATACTGTTTCACCCCGTGAGGGTTGACGCTAACTTACATGGAAGCTGCCGCATGTTCACGTTCTCCTATCTATCAAAACTCTAGACCCGACACATCCACTGGACCTGGATTCTAAAGTACAATATGCACTTCTCACTAGAAATCTAATCAAAAAGCATTTTAACGGCCAAACTATTGCACAATTTAGGATTTTCCAGAGAGGGTTGTTTGTGAATAAACGACCCTCCGGAGCGTTTGCAGTCAACGGGAGCATGTGGTTTCTTACGCGACCACTAGAGGTGCTACACTTTAAAACGTGACTCTGGGTCGTATTAAGCTGCGGAACAATCGACCTATATGGTGTTTTTTGTAGGAGGACAGGCTGCAGCAGTGACATCAGAAGGAGTCATGTGATCACATCGTGTATCGTCCTGAACGTCACTCTTTACACTTCCTGTAACGGTTTCTATCAAACTGAGAATAATGTTTTTATATTTAAAGTGACATCATACCCTTCAACTCTCTCTGACCAATGAGAGAGCCGTGCTCACGCAGAGCAGGACCTCATTCAACTCTCTCTGACCAATGAGAGAGCGTGCTCACGTAGAGCAGGACGTCATTCAGTCTCTCTGACCAATGAGAGAGACGTGCTCACGTAGAGCAGGACCTCATTCAACTCTCTCGACCAATGAGAGAGACGTGCTCACGTAGAGCAGGACCTCATTCACTCTCTCTGACCAATGAGAGAGACGTGCTCACGTAGAGCAGGACCTCATTCAGTCTCTCTGACCAATGAGAGAGCCGTGCTCACGTAGAGCAGGACCTCATTCAACTCTCTCTGACCAATGAGAGAGACGTGCTCACGTAGAGCAGGACCTCATTCAACTCTCTCTGACCAATGAGAGAGCCGTGCTCACGTAGAGCAGGACCTCATTCAGTCTCTCTGACCAATGAGAGAGACGTGCTCACGTAGAGCAGGACCTCATTCAACTCTCTCTGACCAATGAGAGAGACGTGCTCACGTAGAGCAGGACCTCATTCAACTCTCTCTGACCAATGAGAGAGCCGTGCTCACGTAGAGCAGGACCTCATTCAACTCTCTCTGACCAATGAGAGAGACGTGCTCACGTAGAGCAGGACCTCATTCAACTCTCTCTGACCAATGAGAGAGACGTGCTCACGTAGAGCAGGACCTCAACTCTCTCTGACCAATGAGAGACGTGCTCACGTAGAGCAGGACCTCATTCAACTCTCTCTGACCAATGAGAGAGACGTGCTCACGCAGAGAGGACCTCATTCAACTCTCTCTGACCAATGAGAGAGCCGTGCTCACGTAGAGCAGGACCTCATTCAACTCTCTCTGACCAATGAGAGAGACGTGCTCACGTAGAGCAGGACCTCATCAACTCTCTCTGACCAATGAGAGAGACGTGCTCACGTAGAGCAGGACCTCATCATCAGTCTCTCTGACCAATGAGAGAGCCGTGCTCACGTAGAGCAGGACCTCATTCAACTCTCTCTGACCAATGAGAGAGACGTGCTCACCCGTAGAGCAGGACCTCATTCTAACTCTCTCTGACCAATGAGAGAGACGTGCTACGTAGAGCAGGACCTCATTCAACTCTCTCTGACCAATGAGAGAGACGTGCTCACGTAGAGCAGGACCTCATTCAACTCTCTCTGACCAATGAGAGAGACGTGCTCACGTAGAGCAGGACCTCATTCAACTCTCTCTGACCAATGAGAGAGACGTGCTCACGCAGAGCAGGACCTCATTCAAACTCTCTCTGACCAATGAGAGAGCCGTGCTCACGTAGAGCAGGACCTCATTCAACTCTCTCTGACCAATGAGAGAGACTGCTCACGTAGAGCAGGACCTCATTCAACTCTCTCTGACCAATGAGAGAGACGTGCTCACGTAGAGCAGGACCTCATTCAACTCTCTTGACCAATGAGAGAGCCGTGCCACGCAGAGCAGGACCTCATTCAACTCTCTCTGACCAATGAGAGAGCCGTGCTCACGAGAGCAGGACCTCATTCAACTCTCTCTGACCAATGAGGAGACGTGCTCACGTAGAGCAGGACCATTCAACTCTCTCTGACCAATGAGAGAGACGTGCACGTAGAGCAGGACCTCATTCAACTCTCTCTGACCAATGAGAGAGCCGTGCTAACGCAGAGCAGGACCTCATTCAACTCTCTCTGACCAATGAGAGAGCCGTGCTCACGCAGAGCAGGACCTCATTCAACTCTCTCTGACCAATGAGAGAGCGTGCTCACGCAGAGCAGGACCTCATTCAATCATATTGATTCCTCATGAAACTGTTTTAACTGAGAAACTAAATATATTGAATTGATCACTTTGATTCAAACGTACCAACAGCAACCGATGATGAAGGTGATGAAGAGGAGGAGGAGGTGATTAGGGTCAGTGTAGATGATGAAGGTGAGGAAGAGGAGGAAGAGGTGATTAGCGCTCAGTGTAGATGATGAAGGTGAGGAAGAGGAGGAGGAGGTGATTAGGGCTCAGTGAGATGATGAAGGTGATGAAGAGGAGGAGGAGGTGATTAGCGCTCAGTGTAAATGATGAAGTTGATGAAGAGGAGGAGGAGGTGATTAGCGCTCAGTGAGATGATGAAGGTGATGAAGAGGAGAGGAGGTGATTAGTGCTCAGTGTAATGATGAAGTTGATGAAGAGGAGGAGGAGGTGATTAGCTCTCAGTGAGATGATGAAGGTGATGAGGAGGAGGAGGAGGTGATTAGTGCTCAGTGTAGATGATGAAGTTGAGAAGAGGAGGAGGAGGTGATTAGGGGTCAGTGTAGATGATGAAGGTGATGAAGAGGAGGAGGAGGTGATTAGCGCTCAGTGAGATGATGAAGGTGATGAAGAGGAGGAGTAGGTGATTAGGAGTCAGTGAAATGATGAAGGTGATGAAGAGGAGGAGGAGGAGGTGATTAGCGCTCAGTGAGATGATGAAGGTGATGAAGAGGAGGAGGAGGTGATTAGGGGTCAGTGAGATGCTGAAGGTGATGAAGAGGAGGAGGAGGTGATTAGCGCTCAGTGTAGATGATGAAGGTGATGAAGAGGAGGAGGAGGTGATTAGGGGTCAGAGAGATGATGAAGGTGAGGAAGTGGAGGAGGAGGGTGATTAGCGCTCAGTGTAGATGATGAAGGTGAGGAAGAGGAGGAGGAGGTGATTAGGCTCAGTGAGATGAATGAAGGTGATGAAGAGGAGGAGGGGTGATTAGCGCTCAGTGTAAATGATGAAGTTGATGA
>JAAKFY010000004.1:804041-811541 GCA_011823955.1 Dissostichus mawsoni | reverse complement strand
GAGACATGGCAGAAATCCTACAATGAAGCGAGACAGTGAAGTGTTCTCCTGTGAGAGGGCGATCAAGAGAAGAGAGCGAGCTGCCCCGTTGAGGGAGTTTACGGAGCAGAGTAAAGACACAGAAAGACAGAAGCACAATAACAAGTATATTTAGGTGTTTTTTTTGTAAATAACCGACGGTGTCAAGAGGAAGTAAAGTCCCCTGGTTTGTCCCCTATACTCTAACGCCAGGCAGGCATTTGGTGTGATCACCATAGCCATATGAGGCCGGACTCCGAGGGCTGTCCTTTGCTTCCAGCTGTCAGATTGTAACAAGTCACGTGACTGGGGGCAGAGGACAGCGCTGACAAGGTGTGTTTTATCGCAGCGATATGCTACATACTAATTGTGGCTTATCATGTTGATTCGGCCACAATAGAAAACAAAAAAACTCTTGCTCTCTCCAGAGGGGCAGGTCAGACAAAAATGGCAAAAGGGCCGTTGCCCGGGCAACATTAGCCCGTACCTGTGCACGTCCCTGCTCTTCTGAACGCTGGCTCTTCTGAACGCCGCTGGCTCTTCTGAACGCCGCTGGCTCTTCTGAAAGCTGGCTCTTCTGAACGCCGCTGGCTCTTCTGAACGCTGGCTCTTCTGAACGCTGGCTCTTCTGAAAGCTGGCTCTTCTGAACGCTGCTGGCTCTTCTGAACGCTGGCTCTTCTGAACGCCGCTGGCTCTTCTGAACGCTGCTCTTCTGACGCCGCTGGCTCTTCTGAAAGCTGGCTCTTCTGAACGCCGCTGGCTCTTCTGAACACTGGCTCTTCTGACGCTAGCTCTTCTGACGCTGCTGGCTCTTCTGAACACTGGCTCTTCTGAACGCTAGCTCTTCTGATATAATCCCGTTGTTAAACACGTCTCCACACTTAAAAAGAAAAGCTTTTAAAAACACAAAGAAGACGTTGACACTTTAGAAAGAGTGAAACACCGAAGAAGGAGAGGAGCTCCACACACAGGGACATCACAACTCAAATGAGACGCTCAATCTTTCACCTTAAAAAGGCTAAATCTCACTTCAAATGTAAAATGTTTGTGGGAGGCTCCCTTAGTGTGAGCCTCCCTCAGTGTGAGCCTACCTCAGTGTGAGCCTACCTCAGTGTGAGCCACCCTCAGTGTGAGCCTCCCTCAGTGTGAGCCTCCCTCAGTGTGAGCCACCCTCAGTGTGAGCCTCCCTCAGTGTGAGCCACCCTCAGTGTGAGCCTCCCTCAGTGTGAGCCTCCCTCAGTGTGAGCCACCCTCAGTGTGAGCCTCCTCAGTGTGAGCCTCCCTCAGTGTGAGCCTACCTCAGTGTGAGCCTCCCTCAGTGTGAGCCCCCCTCAGTGTGAGCCTACCTCAGTGTGAGCCTCCCTCAGTGTGAGCCTACCTCAGTGTGAGCCACCCTCAGTGTGAGCCTACCTCAGTGTGAGCCTCCCTCAGTGTGAGCCTACCTCAGTGTGAGCCTCCCTCAGTGTGAGCCCCCCTCAGTGTGAGCCTCCCTTAGTGTGAGTGAGCCTCCCTCAGTGTGAGCCTCCCTCAGTGTGAGCCTCCCTTAGTGTGAGCCCCCCTCAGTGTGAGCCTCCCTTAGTGTGAGTGAGCCTCCCTTAGTGTGAGCCTCCCTCAGTGTGAGCCTCCCTCAGTGTGAGCCTCCCTTAGTGTGAGCCTCCCTCAGTGTGAGCCCCCCTCAGTGTGAGCCTCCCTTAGTGTGTGTGAGCCTCCCTCAGTGTGAGCCTCCTCAGTGTGAGCCTCCCTCAGTGTGAGCCTCCCTCAGTATGAGCCTCCCTCAGTGTGAGCCTCCCTTAGTGTGAGCCTCCCTCAGTGTGAGCCTCCCTTAAGGTCTCTACACACCAACCTGAGACCAAAGAACGCGTACCGAAGGCGTCCCGACTTTTACGACAGCTACGTCGGGCTTCGTTGGCTTCGTCGGATAAAGCCGCCCGCCTACGAACACACCGCAAATACTTCAGCCGACGAGTGGCAATATTTCTCCTTACCAGCAGGCGGCGGTAGTGTGTATTCGTCATTCAAAAGAGGCAACAACCGGAAGACAGACTGCGTTTTATACACCGAGAGAAGAAGAACAGACTTAGTAATATAAACAGTTGATCAGTTGGTCTTCACTTTCTTCATTCCATGCCGTCATGATAAAAAAGAAACTCTTGCGTCCGGGTGAGATGAAAATGAGGAAAGATTAGCCGTCTGTGTGTGCCTTCTTATCGTTTGTTTTGGTCCCTCACTTCCGCTTCACTTCTGATGCATTGATTCGCTAAGCTGAACAGCCAATCAGAGTGATTGATTTGTCCCGATGTTCTTTGGCCTCCCGCGGCCGATTCAACATGTTGAATCGGCGGCGGGAGGAGGCGGGAGGGTTGAAAATGTGCCGTAAAGAGACGACACCCAACCTGAGTAGTGCGACGTGAATGCCCGACTGCCTTTGACGGCTTCGGACGGCCTCTGACTCCCAAAGTCGGGCCGGTGTGTAGAGGCCTTTAGTGTGAGCCTCCCTCAGTGTGAGCCTCCCTTAGTATGAGCCTCCCTTAGTATGAGCCTCCCTTAGTGTGAGCCTCCCTTAGTGTGAGCCTCCCTTAGTGTGAGTGAGCCTCCCTTAGTGTGAGCCTCCCTCAGTGTGAGCCACCCTCAGTGTGAGCCTCCCTCAGTGTGAGCCTCCCTTAGTGTGAGCCTCCCTTAGTGTGAGCCTCCCTCAGTGTGAGCCTCCCTTAGTGTGAGCCTCCCTCAGTGTGAGCCTCCCTTAGTGTGAGCCTCCCTCAGTGTGAGCCTCCCTTAGTGTGAGTGAGCCTCCCTTAGTGTGAGCTTCCCTCAGTGTGAGCCTCCCTTAGTGTGAGCCTCCCTCAGTGTGAGCCTCCCTTAGTGTGAGCCTCCATTAGTGTGAGCCTCCCTTGGTGTGAGCCTCCATTAGTGTGAGCCTCCCTCAGTGTGAGCCTCCCTCAGTGTGAGCCTCCCTTAGTGTGAGCCTCCCTTAGTGTGAGCCTCCATTAGTGTGAGCCTCCCTCAGTGTGAGCCTCCTCAGTGTGAGCCTCCCTTAGTGTGAGCCTCCCTTAGTGCGAGCCTCCCTTAGTGTGAGCCTCCATTAGTGTGAGCCTCCCTCAGTGTGAGTCTCCCTCAGTGTGAGCCTCCCTTAGTGTGAGCCTCCATTAGTGTGAGCCTCCCTTAGTGGTGTGACCTCCCTCAGTGTGAGCCTCCCTCAGTGTGAGCCTCCCTTAGTGTGAGCCTCCCTTAGTGTGAGCCTCCCTCAGTGTGAGCCTCCCTCAGTGTGAGCCTCCCTTAGTGTGAGCCTCCCTTAGTGTGAGCCTCCCTTAGTGGTGTGAGCCTCCCTCAGTGTGAGCCTCCCTCAGTGTGAGCCTCCTTAGTGTGAGCCTCCCTTAGTGTGAGCCTCCCTTAGTGTGAGCCTCCCTCAGTGTGAGCCTCCCTCAGTGTGAGCCTCCCTTAGTGTGAGCCTCCCTTAGTGTGAGCCTCCCTTAGTGTGAGCCTCCCTCAGTGTGAGCCTCCTTAGTGTGAGCCTCCCTCAGTGTGAGCCTCCCTTAGTGTGAGCCTCCCTTAGTGTGAGCCTCCCTCAGTGTGAGCCTCCCTTAGTGTGAGCCTCCCTCAGTGTGAGCCTCCCTCAGTGTGAGCCTCCCTCAGTGTTAGCCTCCCTTAGTGTGAGCCTCCCTTAGTGTGAGCCTCCCTCAGTGTGAGCCTCCCTTAGTGTGAGCCTCCATTAGTGTGAGCCTCCCTCAGTGTGAGCCTCCCTTAGTGTGAGCCTCCCTTAGTGTGAGCCTCCCTTAGTGTGAGCCTCCATTAGTGTGAGCCTCCCTCAGTGTGAGCCTCCCTTAGTGTGAGCCTCCCTTAGTGTGAGCCTCCCAGTGTGAGCCTCCCTTAGTGTGAGCCTCCCTCAGTGTGAGCCTCCATTAGTGTGAGCCTCCATTAGTGTGAGCCTCCCTCAGTGTGAGCCTCCCTTAGTGTGAGCCTCCCTTAGTGTGAGCCTCCCTCAGTGTGAGCCTCCCTTAGTGTGAGCCTCCCTCAGTGTGAGCCTCCATTAGTGTGAGCCTCCATTAGTGTGAGCCTCCCTCAGTGTGAGCCTCCCTCAGTGTGAGCCTCCCTTAGTGTGAGCCTCCATTAGTGTGAGCCTCCCTCAGTGTGAGCCTCCCTTAGTGTGAGCCTCCCTTAGTGTGAGCCTCCATTAGTGTGAGCCTCCCTCAGTGTGAGCCTCCCTTAGTGTGAGCCTCCCTTAGTGTGAGCCTCCCTCAGTGTGAGCCTCCTTAGTGTGAGCCTCCCTCAGTGTGAGCCTCCCTTAGTGTGAGCCTCCATTAGTGTGAGCCTCCCTCAGTGTGAGTCTCCCTCAGTGTGAGCCTCCCTCAGTGTGAGCCTCCATTAGTGTGCCTCCCTTAGTGGTGTGAGCCTCCCTCAGTGTGAGCCTCCCTCAGTGTGAGCCTCATTAGTGTGAGCCTCCCTCAGTGTGAGCCTCCCTCAGTGTGAGCCTCCCTCAGTGTGAGCCTCCATTAGTGTGAGCCTCCCTCAGTGTGAGCCTCCCTCAGTGTGAGTCTCCCTCAGTGTGAGCCTCCCTCAGTGTGAGCCTCCATTAGTGTGAGCCTCCCTTAGTGGTGTGAGCCTCCCTCAGTGTGAGCCTCCCTTAGTGTGAGCCTCCTTAGTGTGAGCCTCCCCAGTGTGAGCCTCCCTTAGTGTGAGCCTCCCTTAGTGAGCCTCCCTTAGTGGTGTGAGCCTCCCTCAGTGTGAGCCTCCCTCAGTGTGAGCCTCCCTTAGTGTGAGCCTCCCTTAGTGTGAGCCTCCCTCAGTGTGAGCCTCCCTTAGTGTGAGCCTCCCTTAGTGTGAGCCTCCCTTAGTGTGAGCCTCCCTCAGTGTGAGCCTCCCTTAGTGTGAGCCTCCCTCAGTGTGAGCCTCCCTTAGTGTGAGCCTCCCTTAGTGTGAGCCTCCCTCAGTGTGAGCCTCCCTTAGTGTGAGCCTCCCTCAGTGTGAGCCTCCCTCAGTGTGAGCCTCCCTCAGTGTTAGCCTCCCTTAGTGTGAGCCTCCCTTAGTGTGAGCCTCCCTCAGTGTGAGCCTCCCTTAGTGTGAGCCTCCCTCAGTGTTAGCCTCCCTTAGTGGGAGCCTCCCTTAGTGTGAGCCTCTCTTAGTGTGAGCCTCCATTAGTGTGAGCCTCCCTTAGTGGGAGCCTCCCTTAGTGTGAGCCTCCATTAGTGTGAGCCTCCCTTAGTGGGAGCCTCCCTTAGTGTGAGCCTCCCTTAGTGTGAGCCTCCCTTAGTGTGAGCCTCCATTAGTGTGAGCTCCCTCAGTGTGAGCCTCCCTCAGTGTGAGCCTCCATTAGTGTGAGCCTCCATTAGTGTGAGCCTCCATTAGTGTGAGCCTCCCTCATGTGAGCCTCCCTTAGTGTGAGCCTCCCTTAGTGTGAGCCTCCATTAGTGTGAGCCTCCCTCAGTGTGAGCCTCCCTCAGTGTGAGCCTCCATTAGTGTGAGCCTCCATTAGTGTGAGCCTCCCTCAGTGTGAGCCTCCCTCAGTGTGAGCCTCCCTTAGTGGGAGCCTCCCTTAGTGTGAGCCTCCCTTAGTGGAGCCTCCCTTAGTGTGAGCCTCCCTTAGTGTGAGCCTCCATTAGTGTGAGCCTCCCTTAGTGTGAGCCTCCATTAGTGTGAGCCTCCATTAGTGTGAGCCTCCCTTAGTGTGAGCCTCCATTAGTGTGAGCCTCCCTCAGTGTGAGCCTCCATTAGTGTGAGCCTCCCTTAGTGTGAGCCTCCATTAGTGTGAGCCTCCCTCAGTGTGAGCCTCCCTTAGTGTGAGCCTCCCTTAGTGTGAGCCTCCCTCAGTGTGAGCCTCCCTCAGTGTGAGCCTCCCTTAGTGTGAGCCTCCATTAGTGTGAGCCTCCCTAATGGCGCCTTTCCACTTCAGCGCGGAGCCCGGTTTAAGAGGGCTGTGACGTCAGCGGCCGACTTTGGTTGCGTTTCCACTTGGCCTAGTACCGGCCGGCGGGTCCTAATTCACAGTTTTTCTGGCCTCATAAAATCGTGGTTCTAGGGCCAGGAACAACCAGGCTGAGTTGTGACGTCACACTCTCGACTGCTGATTGGTCAGAGAGAATCGTCACAATCGGCGCGCGAAATAATCCCTGGCGTCGCATATATATATAGCGAAGCTTGCAGCATTTTTTAAACAGCATTTTTGTCAACAGAGGAGCTAAAATGGCAAAGAAAAGCAGCCGTGGTTGGTCGAGGAAGTGACGACGTTCCTACATTACATTGCAGATGATAAGATCCACGGGAGCTCGACGGGACAACTCGCAATATTAAAGTATTTCAGGAGGTCTCTACACAGATGTCCACAAGCGGCTACTCGAGGACTGTCGTGCAGTGTAGGGAAGAACTCAAAAAGATGAAGAGTGAATATCGCTTGGTCAAAGATAATAACACACGAGTGGTGCCAGTAGGAAAAACTGGAAGTGGTTTGAGCTAATGGACACCATTTACGGCCATAGACCGGCTAGCGTTGGGAGGGTTGGAGCCTGGACTCTGCAACGGCGTTACTGGAGTCTCTGCATGGTACGTTTTTTCTAACGCTCTGTTATTTGCTTGAAAGCGTGTGTCCCTATCTGTTCTACAGCTCACTTCTAACAAATAGTCTATTTTATCCTTACATTTATGTTCGCATTGAAGATGGCGTCACGGCAGTTTTTAAGCAGCGTGACTCCGCCCACCAAAAAGCCGATCGCTCCGCCTACACTGCGTTACTATAGTTACTGCCCCAGTTTCCTAAACTGTAATGGAAACGCGCCATCAAGTGAGCTGGTCCTAACAAGGCCTAACGAGGCCGAGCTCCGCGCTGTGGAAACGCGCCATTAGTGTGAGCCTCCCTTAGTGTGAGCCTCCCTTAGTGTGAGCCTCCCTTAGTGTGAGTGAGCCTCCTTAGTGTGAGCCTCCCTCAGTGTGAGCCTCCCTTAGTGTGAGCCTCCCTCAGTGTGAGCCTCCCTTAGTGTGAGCCTCCCTTAGTGTGAGCCTCCCTCAGTGTGAGCCTCCTCAGTGTGAGCCTCCCTTAGTGTGAGTGAGCCTCCCTTAGTGTGAGTGAGCCTCCCTTATGTGAGCCTCCCTCAGTGTGAGCCTCCCTCAGTGTGAGCCTCCCTCAGTGTGAGCCTCCCTTAGCGTGAGCCTCCCTTAGTATGAGCCTCCCTTAGTATGAGCCTCCCTTAGTGTGAGCCTCCCTTAGTGTGAGCCTCCCTTAGTGTGAGTGAGCCTCCCTTAGTGTGAGCCTCCCTCAGTGTGAGCCTCCCTTAGTGTGAGCCTCCCTCAGTGTGAGCCTCCCTTAGTGTGAGCCTCCCTCAGTGTGAGCCTCCTCAGTGAGCCTCCTTAGTGTGAGCCTCCCTCAGTGTGAGTGAGCCTCCCTTAGTGTGAGCCTCCCTCAGTGTGAGCCTCCCTCAGTGTGAGCCTCCCTTAGTGTGAGCCTCCCTCAGTGTGAGCCTCCCTCAGTGTGAGCCTCCCTCATGTGAGCCTCCCTT